>VXBT01005643.1:887927-998425 GCA_013400235.1 Oriolus oriolus | reverse complement strand
CAATGTGTGATGAACTGATCATAACTCCCATTCCCCATCTCCCTTTGCCACTGGAGGGGAGGAGGTAGAGCTTGGGAAGGAGGGAGGGGTGGGGGGATAGGTGTTTCTATTATTTACTTTACTTTTCATTGTCTTTCTCTGATTTTGTTAGTAATAAATTCAATTAATATCGTCAAGATGAGTCTTTTTTGCCCATGACGGTATTTGATGAGTGATCTCTCCTGGGTCTTACCTCAACCCATGAACCCTTCCTTATATTTTCTCTCCCTTGTCCATCTGTGGAGGTGAGTGATAGAGCAGCTTTGGTGGGTGCCTGGTGTCCAGCCAGGGTCAGCCCACCACAACAATCAAAAGACTCAGCCTACAACTGACTGAAACTGGAAATTTAGGGACAGTTTCTGAATATCAGAATGGGGTCTTTGAAGAAATTTTTTAACAGGAGCAGTGACTACAGAGCGTGGCAATGATTTTAGAGTAGAACTTTATGAATTTGTGGTGGGGGTATATGACATGGAAACCTGTAGAAATTTTTGACCCAGAAGGCTCCTTCCCGTGCTTGATTGTTATGTCAAACTGTGTTGGAAGCATGGTGCCTGGTATTACTCAAATGCTTTTAAAAGTAGCCCAAGCTCTTGACCTGGCTACATCTTCAGTCAGAGGTAATAATCATGCAGTGGAGGAGCCTAGGACCTAGAGCAAGCTGTGAAGCAAGAGCACTTGATGTGGCCCTTCCTGTATGAGCCAAAATACAAACCAGAAACTTCTGCATCAAGTCAGTTCCTCAGCCTTAGACAAACACACCATTTGTCAAGGAGAAATTTCATCTGCAGCATCTAACTGTGCCAGTAGATAAGGAAAATTATCAAAAACCCGTTCTAAACTCCTCTTTGTTTTTCCCCTTTGCACATTTACACTTGCAGAGGAGATACTCATCTGAAGGCTCATTAAACTATTAGTTGGTCAATATGTTTTCTATTTAAGCTGTCTAAACCAGCCCATCCAATTTGAATCAGTCAGCTGTAGGAGAGCTTGTGTAGGTTTTCCTGCTGGCAGATCTGAAGGGATGCTAAATTCAGCAGAGGGTTGTGGTATTAAGCTGGATATGGGCCAAGAAGTGGCAAAGGAAATGGTGGATGAACCACCAAGAGTCTCAGTATATCTCTGTTAAGGTGTTGTTGATATGAACTGAGGCTGTGAGATGCATACATCCTTTTCACAGATGCCTTGAGTGTTTCTTAGTTGACCTTTTTATTAAAAATGCATCTTTCATTGCACAAAAACACCATAGTATTGCTTTGCATCAGCTTAGCCATTTGCAGAGTCACTATCTGCCTAAATCCTTAATGTTTTCCTATCTCTGACATCTTTCTCTTACTCAGTTTTGTCCTCATCCTGTTCATTCGTGTTCCAGTTAATTTTTTGCAGTAGCCATGGGGGCATGGCTAGGACCCCAGCGTTATTCTATACAACCTCATGTCATTGCCTCATGTCATTGCTGGGGACAGGTGAAGGGAATCTCTTCCGGGGAGGAGGGATTCCTTCTGGTTGAGTCAGTGTGGTGGAGGGCCCATCTGGTATTGTTGGGGTGGTTTTCCATGTGAATCGTTTCTTTTTTTGTACCCTCTGTCATTAGTATTGTTGCAGTTACTGTTCCTTTTCTTATCTCATTGCTGCTTCCAGTGAGTCATTCTTATCTCAACCCATGATATTTGCTTTTTGTGCCTCCAATTCTCCCCTCCAGCCCACTGCAGGGGGAGAGGGAGGGGCAAAGCAGGGGAGCAAGAAAACCTAATGTGGTTTGGAGAGTCTCAGTGGGTACACTGAACTGGGGAGTACCATTCCTAAACCACGGTAGTTTCTAACAAACATAACATTTAATGACTGTATCAAGAACTTTTAATGCAGAAGTGTAGCAAGAACTTTAAAAAAAATTAGCATGTGAATTCAATAAACTTTCACTTTTTTTCACGTGAACTTTTAAAAAAATTTGCATGTGAATTCAATGAACTTTCACTTTTTTTCACATGATTTGAAAGGTTTATGTCATTCCACTAATAAGAACCTTCAAGTCATAGAAAAGTTAAAATGCACGCTAAAATATGTACATGAAATTTATTTAAAATTAAACTTGGAATACTCACTCAAAATTGAAAAAAACCAAGTGCTCAAAGTTGGGGGAAAAGATGCTGTAATCCCCCTCAAGGATAAACAAAATGACTGACTGCTTTAAAGAATAATCATCTCAACTTTAATTACAGAACTGGTGCAAAAGCCATCCACTGTAGCATTATCACATACTGGTATGCTCCAGGATTAGAGTAGGTTCTGATTTCCACCATTCTTTTCTCTATTTTCCCCAAATGGTACCAATTTTGTGCAAGCCCACTGCAGATGTGAGTAAACACGCTTACTGTTATTTATAACTCTGCCTTTTGGCTGTGGTCCTTAGCCTGGTCACAGCCAGAGTTCCATAACCTGAAACAAAATTATTACCTGGGACTTGAATCAGATTACAGATATATGCCACTGCAGCAGATGGATAGGGGTATTTGTTAGCTTTAAGAGAAGGGTACTAAAGGGTATTAAGAACAAAGGAACAAGCCATAATTATATATATGTTCCAAAGTATTAAAATACCCTTCCACTAATCCTGACAGTCACATACAATATGAAGTCTTACTTTTGCTTGCTGTGAGACCCACTAGCGTCAGCTGGATCTAAACTCAGCCAGTATTCTAAGCCCACCCTTCAGCACTGTAACACTGATGCCGCATCCTTTCCTTTCCAGTATGTGCACTACGAGATGACAGCTTACCCAATCTGCTTCACCAGGGCAGTTTGTGAGAAGGATCTTTCACAGTCTCTCGTGTGCCAGAAATTCTATTTCCCTCCATGTGCCTTTTCTCCCAGAGCCCAGAAGCTAACTGCGGGAGAGATCCCATCTGAAACACGGACCGTGACCTTCAGTGGGTACCAAGTATACATGCCTCCGCATATCTAGATCCACAAATTAAAACACTTGCTTATATTAGAGACAGGTCAAACACGTCTGCAGAAAAGCATCTTGGTTTTTTTCTTTTGTAAGCAAAGATGTAAACAAAAGCTTGGTGCTACATAGGTTAACACAGAGAGATTCATGGAATTAAAATTGATTTTGAAACAGAAAACAAAATGTTTTTCCAAATGCATATACATTTAAGGAACTGTGTAACTAAGCACTTATTTACATATGTATCTACTTCTGCTTGCTTACTGACCACTGTATTTTGAATTCCTGCTGGCGAGAGAAAGAAAAATAACTGTATTGTATCTCAAAGTTAAAGATCTATGCAATTATGCTGTGAAATGAATGGCTTATCAGAGAAAAGTAACTTTGCAATTAGCTGTGTTTAGGAAGGCAATTAAAGAGGTTAGTTCCACTCAGGGGGTAACCTGAAAGCTATTCTGGTGCTTAGACCAGTTTTGATCTCTCACTGCTGGTGCTTGACCTTCCCTCCCTGACTCCATGGCTGGTTTCCATGAGCAAGTCTTCAAGGAAAGGTAAAAGCTGACCCAAGTTTAACTCCTTATTTGTTACTCGGGCAATTATTTTTTGTGTATCTCAGTCTCACTTCCTCCTTTTTTTTTGTCCTGAAGAGACGTTTACATGGAAACAGGATGTTAGAGGCAGAGAAGTTAGCCCAAGCTGTAGGATATTCAGTGCCTGCAGGCTGCGGTCTGCCAGCTGATAAGGTTTTTCTTCTGAAGTCATCTAAGAAGAATCAGAAAGGCAACGGGCTGAAAGACAACCATGGTACATAAAACACCTCAGTTTCTATAGAGAACACTTTTCAAAGTTGTCTGGGTAGGAACAATCTTTTAATGAGCATTTTAAAAAAAATTATCAACACATGAGCTGTACTTAGTTTCTTTTTTGTTGGTTTTAATGAAAACCCAATTAATTAAGTCAGCCAAATTAATTAAGCTAATGAAATTAACAAAGAGAACTTTCAGTTTTGTGTCCAGAGGCTACAAAGACATTTTTTTTCAAATAATCTCCTTAGTGTTCCCACTCTGAGTTAATAGAAAGACCCAAGATATAAACTACCTTTGCCACCAGAGAGCAGTGGAATTAAGTATTTTAATTATAACTAGAATTGTTTTTAATTAGTAACATGTACTATAATGCAAGAGCTTGCCTTCCTTTGAATGCTGTTGAATAATGGTGTCTCTGACAGAAACAGGGACAAACCCCTCAATATGATATGAATTTGCTGGATGTTGTTTCTTTTTTTCCTAACATTTCCCTTCACTGTGTTCACTCTGAGAAGGATCTAATTGAATTGTCATTGCCTCTGATGATTTGCCAACAAATTTGTTCAGAAGAGCCAGTTAGTGGATGGTTGTACCCCCAACCATCATTGTACGTTATCGTATGCCCAACCATTGTTGTACCTCAGTCTGGAATACCATTTGGAAAGCCTGTCTTCAGTCTTTCCACTGCTGCCACTCTTGTGATGAAAAGTCTAACAGACAAGTTGCTCTGCCTCTCCCTCTCTCTCTCTCTTCCTTTCTTTCTCTCTCTCTTTCTCCCTTTCATGCTCTCACTCTCTCTCTTCCTTTCTTTCTCTCTCTCTTTCTCCCTTTCATGCTCTCACTCTCTCTCTTCCTTTCTTCTTTCTTTTTCCTTTTCTTTTTCTTTCTTTCTCTCCTGCTTGCTCTATTTCTATTTCTATTTCTCCCTTCTTAACCACCCCATATTTCAGGCATGTTTATCTTCATGTTTACAAAAATGCTGCATGCTCCCTGCAAATCCCCTCTCTCATAAGAGTTGCAGCCCATTATATGACCATGTTCCCACAGATTCTCCCCATTCCTCTCCTTTCAGTCTAGCACGTTGTTCAGTGCCAGATCTGGGCAAATAAACCTGTGCTGCGTGCCCTGTTTGCCCTCTTTTTCAAATGAAATGCACATTGTGAATGTGAAGCCAGTGGATTCTGGATTGTCAGAGGAAAACGGGGATGGTGGATTCTGTACCTGAATGAAGGTCAGTGGCAGCAAGAAACCTCGATGTGAGATCAGTCAGCTTCCCCATTCCAAATGTCACAGAGCTTACTTATTATCTGCAAAAAGGTCTCACATCTCTTCTCTGTTGCTACAAATAACTGTAGCCTTTCTCATAATCTACAAATGCATCCAGGATCCCTTATGTTCCCCATTTCCTGTAACTTCAGTAATTCACCAAATAATCTGCCAGAAGATGTCCTATCCAAATAGCCCTCTAGGTATTCTAATGACACCACTTCTATGAAATGAAATATTTACTGTACAGTCTGAAACTGAAATAGAGCTTAAATTACTGAAGCACCCCATGCCTTAAAACCTTTCATTACTTAATCTATGTGAAAGGACACCAGATGTTGTTACTTTTTTTTCTTTGTCAACAGTATATTGCTTTTAATATTCTATCTGAAATAAACCAGAGGTAAGTCCTCAGCTGGTATAAAATATCACGAGTTGGCTGTGGTCAATGAAGCAATAGCAGTTCATCCCAAAGGAGGATCTGAAACAAAAGAGGATGTTTAGTCTGAATTGATGGAAAAATAAAGTCATAATTTGTTTGTCTGCAAAATCAATGCCTGAAAGGTGATAGTGTTCTCTGTATCTCCTTGTCTCCATAATCTCTATAAACTTTTAATTTTATCTCATAATCTCTATATTCTTTAATTTACCAAATAATCTATTGTGAGAGTTCCCATCCAAACAATCCTCCAGATAATATGGCACTAAAACAAAGATATACATTTAATAAAATGCCACTCTGTGAAAGTATAAATTATGTGATAATGACCCAGAATCTAAGAGCTCATCCTGATCCAAAATGTATATTAGTGAGAACTAGTTTTCTGCATAAGCATTTCTGTTAAGTATTTCTGTGACCATTCAATATGTACAAAAATCCTTTGAAGCATTGTCTTAAAAAAATGAATAGATAAAATATAGTTAGGCCAGGATTCAAAAAGACAGTTCAAGAAATGTATCTGTTACAGAATAATGTGGAAGTCAAACAGTGGCTCAAAAAGCAAAACAAGGAGCTTGCTTTTTACACAGGGAAGAGCTGCAAAAAATACAATCTTTGCAGGACTGCTCTGTATTAGCATTGCTTGCTAGCCCATATGTCACTTCCTTTAGAAGAGTAGCAGTAATGAAGTAATGAAGTCTCTCTCTATTCAAGGTACTTAGAGTCTCTTAATCCAGGCTAAGGAAAACACTTTTCAAAACTGACTCAGGTGAAAGCAAAAAGTCAGCTTTTAACAGCCATATGCAAAAGTCTCCTGGGGTCATTGTTTGCAATTTTCAAGGGTGGGATTATAATTCAAAATGATCTTTAAAAATTGGAGAAGTAGTTTGGAGGAAATATAGGACAAAATTTAACACAGGAAAAGAAAAACCCACATAATTTCTTTGGCTATAAAATCCGTGGCTAGAACAATGATGCGAATTCCTTGAAAGCAGAGGATTCCACATGTCACTGGAACAACTAGTGTCGCAGGCAAAAGCTTGGGAGAAACACGGTAACCCACAGTTTTATAGCAAACGATCCATAGGGTAGCCTTCCACAAGCTGGAATGAGAGTCAACAGCATCATACTTGTGCAATATCACTCAGAGATAAAAATTCTGTGTAAGCAGAAGTATTGCCTACAAGAGCACTCAACAGTGGCAAGGCTATAGCTGATGGGTTGCCTCACTTTCTGGGCTTCTCCTCTTTGAAGGAGGAGAAGAACCAGTCAAAAGCAACAAAAACCAGAATAGGTCTTTGAAGACAACACTGGATTAATTAGAATTGGCTTGAATTTGTTTTTTCTCCAGAGAGAAAGAGGGAACGATAAACTAAGAAGGGTTGCAATTATCTCCGACTGTGCAACAGAAAAGGAAACTGTTTGTTCCCCTTGTCTGCGGTTGATTGCATGACAGGAAAACTACAGTGAGTAAGGTTCAGCATTGACATTGGGAAATGTCAGGAAAGTGAAGTCTCAAAGGTCAATCACTGGGCAATATTTAAGAATGTAAACCTTGGTCAGGAATGGCAGGCAGAGTTCGCCTTGCTTGGGTGGTCCCACAGTGTCCCACCAAATTTGAAATTGGTGTTCTGACTCAACCTTGCTGCAAATAACTGGGCCTGAGACAGGCACAAATAATCCATAAGTGGAAGAGGGATGACAGCATTTATTGGGCAAGATGTGTTATGCTTTCCTGTTTCATATCCTTATCACAAACTCAAGCCAGTAGTGTTCTGTATGATGATAGGACAGCATTTTCTTCTGTCTCATTCTCCATTAGTCCGCTTGGGTAATCATTCCTTCTCCCCATTCAAACTCTTGTTTTGGTTTTTTGCAGGATGGGGAAGTGGGGAAAGGGATTCTCACTCTCTCATCCTATTGGGACTTCCTGCATTTTACAGGGATTAGGAGGAGGTTCTTGAAAGTCCACCTGGGAATGCTGGCCTCTCTATAATCACTGTGAGAAAAGGGGAAGTACTCTCATGCTGTGGCAGCTGCAGAGACCACTAAGCTTGAGCAAGGCAAAAGAAGGTCAAGGTTTTGGAGGTGGAACATTTGCAAAGTATTGCCTTGGAAAACTGACAAGAAAATATTTCACTGACACATGTTTATTAAAGGCAGAAGAATTATCTCAAATATGATATTTCATATTATCTCAAATATGATATCTCAAATATCAGCAAATACTGAAACATGAAAAGGGGATGTGGATCTTCATTAAAGTACAATTGGAAAAGCAACACAAACTTCGTATGTTAATCAGTACTTTTTGAACTGTCTTCAACTAAACAGCAAATAGTTTTCTGCCTTTAATGGACTTAGAATAAAACCTGACATTTGCTACTAAGAAATAGCACTGTTCTCGGGGTACTGGAGGTTTTTTTGTTCTTTTCCTTTCTTTTTTCTTTTTTTGATTGGGATTGTAATCAGTGTAGAAAGTCCCTTCACATCAATCAGAGGACTTCTGAATTTCAGTCACAACTAGAAATCATAGAAAATAAGCCTGCAGAGTACCTTGAGAGGTCTTCTAGTCCATCCTCTCTCCCGTAATGGAGGAAGAGCTACAAGTAAATAATTCTCAAGAGATTTTTATCTCTCCTGTTTATAAGAGTCATTAGTGGTGAAGAATCTTCTGCCTCCCAAAATGAGCAGTCTCTGTGGTACATCAATCATTCAGGCAGGGCCTGAATGCATGAGCTGAACCTGGTCTTCTCTGGCTATTTAGGAAACTGTGCCTGTAAGTTTCCTGTTCCATCCTGCTCCTTAAGGGTCTGCCCAGCAGCTGGAGATTGAAAATGGAGAATCAAGTTCACGATCCAGCCTGCGAATGTATCCAGGAAGATGAGTGACTGAGGTGAATTTGCTTCTGCTGTGTGTGAAGGAAACCGTGAAAAAGCGGTGAGAGTTAGAGATGGGGATGTGTTCAGCTGTCCTCTTCTTCCTAACTCCCAACAGCTTCCACTTAAGGAGTGAGTGTTTGTATGGCAGGATGTTCTCTCAGCCAGTCGTTTCCAGGAGAGGAACAACTCACTGAAGTGAGAATTGAATCTGTAACCATTTTGAGTGGTAGGTGGGTTTTTCTCTGGTGCTAAAGTCTGGTGTGGTAGGAAGGAGACTTACAACTAGGAGGAACAACTAGAACAGAAACCAGTTTGGAAACTGTCCTGCCAGGCATTTTCCTTGGTGCACAAGGGACAGAACAACATGGCACTTGCTGGTGTATGTTTTTAAGGCCCTTTATGGTGAGAGTGCTTGACAGCTTCCCCTTGAGCTTCACAAATGAGTCTGAGAAGGCAGCAGTGATCTGTCATCTGTCCTTACAACCACAAGCCAAGCCAGCAGGTGAAGTCTGTGCTATGCTGAGCCCTCAGACAGTGGCCACTCTCACTGCCTCTCACATCAGCCAGCTTTTCCAGTTTTTGAACACTGTATGGCACTTTCTGTTGCTGCTTCCCAGCTTTCCGCATTTAAAGTTATTGCTTTGAACTACCACAGCTGGCCACAGATTGGTAACCACCTGCACCTTACAACACCTGTGTTTATCATCTCCTGTGAAGGGTGAGTTGGCAGTTTTCATATTAGTACTGATCTTACACTGCCTTGAAAATGTTATTTTACTGGTATGTGGTGCACTAAGAGCTTCAACTGAGAATTTACAAACACATTAATTATTACAGCAAGAGGTTTCCAGCTGCTACTGTCGGAGTAGTTGCCCCTCTATGGACAAGCACCCCAAGGTTCAGCCCTGAGGGTTCCTGAAAGGGTCTTGGGGCTTAGTCCACTGGCTTAAGGCCATGCAGTAAAAACCCATGTCTTGGGGAAGTCCTTGAGACTTTTGCCAGCAGCAGGGATGATATGGCAGCAGAAGCCTTTCTAGACACGCTTAAGGGACAGTAGCACCTCTCCAGTTAACGTAGGTCACAGCCAGTGTCACTGCAGCTCTGCTGCTTCTGTTACCCACACCTGGGGCATGAAACCCACAGTGGAGAGGAGCATCAGCTGCCTTCATGCCTGTGTGGGATGGATGCATTCAGGGGGCCAATATTACAGCCCCAGTGTATCTTCCAGAAACATGAAGATAAATGTCTGATTCATGAAGTGTTGACACTGTACAACCTTATGTCGGCTTTTAAACCGTAAGCAACACAGACCAGCAGATAGTGGACCCTTGGTATCAATATTCTTGGTCTGCCTGTTTGTTTCCCTACAAAATACGTGTGCAAACACACACACGAACACACATCATTATATGTAACATATATATATGTATAATTACATATAAGGTGTACATACATGTGTAAATAGAAATATATGTAGTGTCAAAGGCAGAGAATATTACAGTGTGCTATAGCATAGACTATATATAGGAAATCACTGAAGATATTTTGCTTCCTATGAGGATCACATCCCTTCCCACAAATCGTTATATAACCCTCCCATGGCAACTGCAGCAGTTGCACAAGGAAATGTCAGGAAAATAAGTATATTTAGCTGTTTCAGTGCAAAAGGGCATATTCCAGGGGTACACCTCAATATCTAACTCTTTCAATACTCGTGAAAGAGGCTGGAAACAATTTCCCCTTGCCTGCAGCTCCCTGAAATTAGCTGGAAGCTTTTTACCGGATGGACACGAACTCCCAACGGAGTTGGGAAAATTTGGGGCTAATAAATTTTGCAGTCTGTATTTTAGCCACTGGGTGCCGCTACCAAATCAGTTGTCAAAACCAGTTTCTCCAAACACAAGACAGCAGTTTCAACAGCATGCCTTGTTCTACCTTAGCCTGCGACACTAGGTTTTGTGGGGCTGCCTGTTGTCCAAAGGTTCATACAACAACCCTTTTCTCAGAGCTGCCAATGGGCTTCAGTCAGCTGCAGTCGAGATATTTCCTCACAAAAGAATCATGGAACGGCTATTTATTAAACTGCACAAGTGAAAGGTGAGCAGGATTAATAACAAAAAGATCTAAAAGAAAACTTTAAGAAGTATTTCATAAACATCGTGTATTTATAGAGGCTTAAGAAACCTGAGTCTTATGATATGAGAGGAATTTGCTGAAAATAAACTATGCATCTCTGCTGTTACACCAACTCATAAAAAGTGCTAGTGAAACAAGATGATCGATTAATCCTATTCCAAATTTCTAACATGTTCTCCATCATCATTAGAAAAGTGTTGTTTCAGGTAAGCTTTTAATCAACTGCAGATTTTTTCAGACTGGTTATTCACATTTTCCTCACTATTTTAAGTGATCTTTGTTCTGTTCAGAACTCCTGGATATAAATGCAATGCTGTCATAGTATTCTAATGATACATTGAGACCTGAGAACATTTATTTGCAGTCCTCAGTGGTCATGAAAATGCATATTTTCTAACATGAAGCACATATCTCAACAGATGCAACTACTTACTCCAAAGCCCATCTGCATTTTGCAGTATCTTCAGATAAAAGAAGAAAAGATGATGCTGTCAAGTCATCTCTCCAACAACAGCTGGACAGATGCCAGCTGAAAACCACTGACAAAGCACTCACCTGGTTCTTCTCTGAGAAGCAATGACAAAAGGAAAAGAGGACATGGTGGGAATCCTGTGCTGGATGGCCAGAGAGGAGGGGAGTGGTGATAGGAGCGGCACAAAGGACAAGTGACAGGAGTAAAAGCAGCGAGATTTTAGGGGTGGAGGGAAAGGCGTATAATACTATCAATTTTCTGCAGTGAGCCTTTCCTGCAAAACGTTGGGAGCCACTGACCTACAATTCACAGTTCTGCAGGTGATAGAGACCATGTCCTCATCCTGGAAATCATAAATTTTTTCTTGGAAATCATAATCTCTTTTATGTTGCTGGCACCTGGCCAAGTCAGATGTCATTTCACTGATTCTCTGCCTGAAGTCAATTTGTTATAGTGCAGCATGGTGACGGCCTCACAAATAACTTCAGAGAGCTATTCTTGATTGTGGAGGGAATTTCATATTTTAAACAGAAATTTACCTCTATTCATAGCCAGTTGCTTTCACTTGCCTGATATTAGCTCATGCAAGAATGAGTTTCAGGCATGCATTTCAATGTCAAGACTTTGAGAAGAATTTCACATTTTTCTGTTAGTTTTATGTCACTTTGTTTCACTCCCCCTGTATTCTGCAACATCCTGGATTTAAGAAAGTAAAGAAAAGGAACTAAGGGCGACTTCATGTCATTTCTGTGCAAGGTACAGATCTGATGTTCCCACAGGAAAATAGTCTGCTCAATTCCCTGAATGTGAGCTCAATAAAAATCCCCAGATTCTCATTAAATGGCTGGAATGTGTCAGACTGTAGAAATCAAAACACTGCTGAAATCGTTCAGAGAAGGCTCCAGCAGTCTCCTGCCTAACGTCTGTGTGAATATGCACATGTATGTAGGCACAATCACTCTCCTGCCCTACTCCATGGCAGCTCAGCTGCTGGATTGCCTTTGGGTTTGGATCAGAGCGGTCCATGGTAGTTACCTCCTTTCAAAGAACACGAAGCACTTTGATATCTGCTCCCCAACAGGAGGGAAACACCTTCCAAAACACTAAAATTTTCTTCTTAACACATCCACATTGCTTTGGCAAGTCCAATCATCATCTTAATTTTTTTTTTCCCCCTAGAGAGGTGCTGCAATGAGGTTTTATTTGCATGAGCTATTTACTCACAGGTTAACCAACACCATGTGAAGTCATTATTGCTGTCCCTGAACTTGTGTCCTGAGGGAACAGATATGTCCCTCCAGACCCCATATGTTGAGGCAAGCAGCAGCTTTTGAAGCTGTTGTGATTGCTCTGAAATCTCTTGCTTCTCCCTTGTGAGGACCTCGGTGGAGGGGACTGGTTTTGCTGACAGCTAGGTAGGCACTGGGAGAGCACTGGCCATTACTGGAGAAGAAGAACAGGTACTCAGTTCCATTTTGAAGTGTAATTGGTGCTGTGTTTTCCCAGACAGATAACCATGTCCATTTTTCCTTAATAAAAATCTTTTTGTTTGTGTCATTTCTCACCTGCCTGCTTGCACCAGGTGTAAAAGTAGGCTGGATCGGTATCTTTAGCTTTTGCAGGTCTTAGGATGTGGGCTCCAGTTGCTGAGGCACTTGGCAGATGATTGACAATTGCATCCACAGTGGTGGGAAAGAACAATTCTCATTTAAAGAATTAAGCTAATGAAAAAAAGACGGGGGCAGAAGGATGGGGGACAAGGGAGTTACACAGCCCAACTGCCACAGGACCTGCCAGCACATAGCTGTAGATAAACCAGAGATACCTGGGCTAAACAAAGACAACAACTGTTGTCCTTCAGGGTTTTTCTGGTTAGAGCACTGGTCAAACACAACTGTGCCTTTTTTAGAAGATCTGACAGGAGCAAGAGGGCAAATGCATGGAAGGAGGCCTGACTCAGTCAGTTGCTTTTTATTGATGCCCCATGCAGGCAAATTGGCAGGACCTGAAATGTAAGATTTCCTGAAAAAAAAAAAAGAAAAAACAAAAAAAATGAAAAGCCGCATGGTCTTCTGTAGCGAAGACTGGAGAATAAAACAGTGAGAGATCTACTAAACTGCTCAGCAGGGGAAGAGCCTGCCCACCTTCACATGTACAGCTGAACAAATAGTTTGCCTTTGCTGTGATCCAAAGTTACAGTGCCTGAGCCTCATTCCCACTATTCTGAGCATGGCATAAAAACAGCAGACTTCATCTGAAGCTTGCACAACTTGTGCAAAAAATCAGTGCTGCTGCATCTTGGCTAAAGCTGGTTTGGATATTCCTGAAATGCATTGCAGTAATAATAGTCTGACTGCCTTCTGGAGATCTTGCTCTGACTCAAAACCAACAAAAGCTGGAGTCTTGGGATAATCCCTACGTTTCAAACAGCCTCCCTTACTCCATGTGGATGGTCCCAAAACTGGGGCCCAAATGTAACTGCCATTGCAATTAGTGGCTTCAGGGGAACAAAGAAGGGGCTCTTTTTACTACAGTGAAACTGGTAAGATGATCTCTTTTCCAGCCCTGAGCTCCCACTGGTCCAATAATAACCAATAACTGTGATTTCCATCACTTGCATCCTCTGGGAGACACTTATGCATCACTGATTCATATTGCAAGTTTCCTTGTTATGTGACTACCACAAGCCTGGCAAATCAAAGTGCTGACAGCTTACTGAAGGAGGAGATACTGAGCAGAGACAGACAGGAATTTTTCAACAAAACAACGTGTCAACACCAAAACATTTAAAGGAAACAACAGGAGTGCCAGTGAAAGTTTAACGAGGAAGGTATTTAGGAGAGAGGTATATCCACACACCATTGATGGGCAGGTACCCCCTGGGGAGAGATGTTATGTGGCAAGCAGGAAACTACCACTCATTGAATCTCTGCCTGGGTGTCTCTCACTGTCCTGACCCACAAGAGCTGCTGCTTGCAGTAGAAAATGAGGGCATACTCTCTTCAAAGCTGGTATGCCAGATGGATCCTCCCTTACCAAATTAGAAGATGAAGTGTGTTGGCAGAAACTCCTCGGGAAGCAGGAAATGCCTGCACGATGTTTCCCACTCCCTTCCTAGCAGATCTCTCTGCCTCAATGCTGCCCTAATCGGCAGCTCCCAGCTCCCACTGGCATCAGAACCCAAAGCTCCTTATTTTCCTGAAATTACAGAAACAGCTCTGTATGGCTGAGCTCTCCTTTCCCACCATTTTATTTCAAGTGCTTCCAGGCCCTGTTTCATTACCTGCTACAAAGGCTGTAGTACATATGGGGGTTTAGTTTGATATCATATAGTTGAATCCTTCAAAGTAAATTGTTATGATAGTACCTAAAAGTAAAAAACACCACCTCTTAAAATATTCTTTTTATAAACAAGTTTCTAAATTTTGAATTCTTTTCAGGAAGTTTCTACAATGAGATATTTGGGACCAAAATTTGCACTTGACAAAAGATAGGAGCTAAAGTACATGTAGCATTTTGGTTGTGTGGCGCTGGTATTATAATCACACTTCCAGTCCAGAACTGCTCACCTGATTTCCATAGGCACCATTTGAGAGGAACAGCCAGTCTATTCCCTTGTGGAAAGACCAACGTTCATGTATTAACTAAAGCACTCGCAACAGGTGTAAACAACTTTCCATTAGATGTAAAGTTCCTGGTACATTAGACAACATCACACTTTAACCTTCCAAGATCTAATTTAATTCCTAGGATCAAGAGCTCATGTTACTAATACATTTTGCCAAAACCCTGGGATCATGTCCTACATATTACAGTAATTCTTTCCAGAAGAATTTAAATTTGTAAATAATGAAGAGCTCGTACAACTCCTTCTGTTAGCAGCGCTGCTGGGCCTTTTGCCAGTTTGTAAGCTGAAGAATTTTGGTGTTTAGTGCTCCCATCTGTTCGGAAAGCCTGAGGGTGAGTAGTTATCAAAAGCAATATGTGGGCTTTTTTATTCCATGTCTGAGATTTTATGACATACTTTGTCACAAAACAGGCCACTGGGGAGAAGAGATTTCCCTCCACCCGAGTCTCTGCCTGGGGAACCTCTGAAGTCCCACATACTTGATTTCTGCCCAATCTTGATCTAAACAGACCAAAATTCACACAAATATATAATAATTCTCATCCTGATACCTCAGATAGAAATATGAGCAAGTGTTTCTCAGTTATGAAAGAATTAAAATCTCAGGCATGTATATACTCAGTGCAGAAGAATTCAATAAATACAGCTCTGTTCGAATAAGGGCTTTGAAGGCAGCCTCGCTGTCAAGGTATAAGGAATCTTTTGTTCCCCAAATAAACACTTCAAATGTGCCCTTCTGCTGCAGCAAGGTTTGGAAAGTGAGGGCTCCTCTCCCCACGGGGATGGCCAAGCGCACAGGGAGACGTGGGGCTGCAGGCAACCTGTCTGCCCCAGGGCACTGTCTGCCTGCTGCGAGCCTGTCTGATTCACTCTGTGACACGGCATTCTCTCGGAATGGGATGGGCACTCTCACTTTCAGATGGGATACCTCAACCCTCCTGGCTTGAATGCACTCCAACACAAAGGTTATTTTCCACAAGTAGCCGTTTCATTAGAAGCCTCTCAGGACACCTAAGGGCAGGTGGTTTGGCAGCTTGTGCTCTCCACATGCTGTGTTCAATGTGCAGTTTGCTATCTGGCCTCTGTCACACACTGAGGACACCCCCCTCTGGTCCTGTAGGTGATCTCTGCCTGTTCCCCGGGCATGTCCAAAGGGAGTGGCAGTCGCAGTGCATCTCCTGCAAGCTCTGTCTGTAGATTAATCACAAGACTAAAGGTTGTCAACAACTTCTCCTTCTGGCAAGACATGAGCCGACACAGATGATGGCTCCAGGGCTGGTGGAGTCACCCTGCAGAAAGCAGAGGTGGGAAATGGCAGTCTTTGTAGAAGCCTCTTCCTGATCCATCAAAACCAGTCACTGCACCCAGTAAGCTCCAGTGAGATGCCACGGTACAGACAGAGTAATTCCTCCCCCTGCTTTCTATTTCTTCAGGAAGGTTTAACTGTACAAGTTGAGAAGCTGAACTCACAAATTGAACAAATTAAGGGGAAAACTCTGAGGGTCCTTAGATTACAAATAGATTTTTAATTGTCATTTAAAGTCTACAGTTTATGGACAGCAGCTTCTTTGGGGTTTGCTCTTGGCCTGCTTTAACTCAGAAGACTCACTGTCAGGCTAATAAAGAGCAGGATCCTAAATGTTTACTGATGTTTCTGCTCTGTTTGTTGTAAATGCTAAGTGTTTTAAGTGTTGTAAATGTTGATAGTTTTTGTTAGGTTCTTCCACCAGAAAACTGGTGTTTTCCTATAGCTATATTTTAGCACAGCAGAATCCAGAAGAGATCCAGATGAACTTTATTACTAAAATTAAAACCAGTACTAAGAAAACTCGGAATTCAAACAAGCTCTGCATGGCAGGCACAAGGTGATAAAGAAGAAGTGTAAAAACACAAACCTGAGAAGGAGCTCCAAGGTACCATTTTTAAACATATTTTTATCTCTAAATCAACCAATTTCCATATTCATTAAATACAGTCTGTAAGTATAACTCCACAGTCAACTCAGAGTACCACGTTTGACTGGTTCCACATAACTTAGCCTGCATTTATTTTGCAATATCATTACAATTATGAAGCCACTTTCATTCAGTCCAGCAGAAGTCTATGGAACATTCTGAAAGTCAGGCCAGCTAGTCTCATTAAAAAAGCTCTCATCAGTTAAAAGTGTCAGAGCTGCTTTTATTTTCCTTAGCCACAATGCATTCCAGTCCTAACGAACCCAGCACACAAAGAGGTTTATTACCATTTTTCTCGGTTAAGAAACAACAGGAGTCTTCCATGTCAGTGCAGATCATCTAAAACCCCTTCTGCTTCGTATTTGTTATCAGATTTTCTAACCCACCACAGCTAATTAGGCCTTTGCCTTCCAGACCCCAGCTCTTCTCCTGCTGCCCTTCAGTTCCAGTTTTACTTGGCTTACGTACATGGAACTGAATAAGCCTGCTTTTGTTAAATTTGCCGGTTTAAGAAGACTTGTTTGGAAAGTGATGAGAAGAATCTAAAACCAGTACCTGAGTGAGATTTAGGCACTTATTCTTTTTCATGTAAATGAGAGGCCCACATTTGAAATATCATTGAAATTCAAGGCCTTTAGGGCAGGAAATTGCACATTTAGGGTTTTATTCTCAAGCTGGTAGAAATCATTGTAACTCCAGCCATGCATCCGGCTGGAATAATGAGTAACACCGCAGCCGCAGCCGACCATGCGAGAGGCTGCTGCTGCTGTTCCCTGCTCCAAGGGCAGTGCTTGGCACTGCTGGGGAGCCTGAGCTCTGTCCATTCTGGGGCTGGGGCAGGTTAAAGAAGCGCGGCAAAGGTGGGGTGCAGGCAAGGTCACCGTGCGCTGGGAGGTTCTGCAGCCTCTGGAGCCCACTGGCTGAGGATGGCGGGGAGAGCTCCCATGTGATGTCTTTTTGGAGGTGGTAATCTTACCATCCGCTGTGGTTGTCAAGGGCGGGGTCCAAGAGATAAGGCACAGGCTTTGGCTCCTTGCCACGGCCGGGAAGGCTGGTAGGAAAGCCACGGGCTCGGCTCGCTGCGCGGCTGGTTTAGCCGACTCTGCCGTGGCGCTGCCCGCAGGGGTAAACACACACAGCGCTGGCACCGGGAGGCGTCAGAAGACATTTGATTTGCTTGCTTGGTTTTGTGTTTGTTTCCAAAGGGAACCACCTTTCCCCCTTTCTCCACGGGATCTCAGCACGGGCAGAAAGCACGTGTGTGAAGCAGCGTGCCGTGCCCTGAAAGGCCTTAGGGAGACGTCCATCTCTGGGATGGCAGTGATTAGAGATGGGGGCACGGTGTGTCCCGTGGGAAAGGGGAGGCCTCTGGAAGTGCCGCTTAACCAGGTGAAAGGGTCTCTTTCAGCAGCCAGGAAAGCGTATCAGTACTGACTGGAAACATCAAGCTCGTATCAATAGTTGTATAGTTTAGAAAGCTTGGCTTCCTGGAAATTAATTGAACATTTCATTTCCAAGTGTGGGCACAGTACCCCCTCATGGAGCATCCAACGGATGAGTTTCTACTTTTGCATACTTTACAGTGTGGTGCTCGCCATCTGTGACACTTGGAAACACATTCTCTAGAAGACTTGTTGGCATTTTAAAAATACTGGGTTTGGTGCAGGTTTTTTCCCATCTGAAGATGAGCTACAGGAACTACAATTTTATTTAGTTGGATAATAAATTAAATGCACATGATTTGTTTGTCTTTAGTGCCTAATATGTCAGCTCTAAACTTTACAGTTGTGGTAGGTTGAAACAGCTGCAAGGAGGCACACAACTGGAGTTTTTATTTCCCAGCCTCTGTCCAGACAGCTGCAAGCTCAAGATCTGGGTTCTCTATTTTCAATAGTTTCTTCCAAATCTTGACTTCTAGCCTGTTCCTTTCATCTTAAGTGAATGCTGAGCCATGGTGGAGGATGCAATAGGCACAGGGAGCTTCTGCAAGGAGTGGAAAAGTTCCCAGGAGTCACTCCATCCAGAGATGTGAGTTATATCTGCTAAGGTGAGTGTGGAGTGCAGAAATCATGTTTAAGTCAAAGTTTTATCTTCAAGGCTCCTGGAAAGCTCCAGATTAAAACACGAAAGCAATAAATCTTCCATGCAAGGTGCTACAGCTTGTTACAAAATTTTGCTTTGAAAGACCCTTAAAGAACTCCAAACAGAAGCAAGTTAGTGACACCGTTTTAGAACAGATTTTTAAAGTAGCTATTAAAGAGTGACTGGCAATTAAAAAATTACTAGCCATTTATTAGAAAACTAGAATAATGTCTTAAAACTGCTTTCAGATTTTATACTTCTACACTTTATCAGGTTTTGCAGTGGAAGCATCATATTTCTCATTCTTTTACTAGGAAGTTCCCTGAGCAGGAGATTCCAATGAGCTCTGATTACTTGTGCCTTAGTGACTATTGACATTCTGCACCTCATACCGTGCGAGTTCTGATCGAAGCGTTTCCTGTGGCTGGAACATTTAAACGTCAGTTCTCCTGCGTATCTTCCTTTAATAACCTGTAGTAGTTTTCAGATCTCATAGCAAAAGTACTATCCTAGGTCTCTCCTCACCACCCAGACCCAAAACATCACAAAACCTCTAGGAATGTAATTAATTTAAGAATTCTACAACTCTCTTTGATATGGCTGCAACCGGCCAAAAATCACTGAGTAGGACAAGGAGAAAGACAAATGGATCTCTAGGCTCTGTAATCATGTCAACAGCCAGATATCTCCAGGAAATTCGACTAAAAATAGTTTCTCTGTAAGTTCTTTCTGTGGGACTAGCCTACCCAAGCCACAGGATATCCTCATTAAAGGACTACTCTAGGAAATGGGAAAACTGACTTAAAAGTTCTGTCAAACGTCCAAAACACACTATGTAACACTTGATTATTTTCTCCAATGTAGTCATCCTGAGTATTGCTTGTCAGGGCTCTAAGTTTGGAAGATTAACCTTGAAACTGCCATGTTATCTTCCACTCTGTTGTTCTGCTAGTTTCTGTTCTCCTCCCTTTCTTCATGGCTAACACATCTATAAAATCTACTTACTGTCTGTGTGAATATTGCATAGGTGCATGTGCACTTATTGAAATGTAAAATTCATACTAGAAAATTCTTGGTGTTAGGCTTCTATTTCCAGCACAGCTAATAGTTCACACTACAGATATATGAGTATATATGTATATGTCAATAATAATAATAATAATAATAATAATAATAATAACAATAACAATAACAATAACAATAATAATAATAATAATAATTCCCCCATCTATATGTACATATTTGGTAACTGTTCCTTTAAGTTGCCAGAAATGAGGCAGCCAGGGATCAGTTTAGGCAACATTGTAGGCTGTGTGTAGGCAGTGAGAACCTAGAATATGAATCCTGGCTCAGCTTTGATGTAATCTCCACTGAAGTTAGGGGAGTTGCTCTGGATTTACACTGATGTTTATGAGAATGGAGCCTGGCACAGAGCCCTGTGGCTCAGGTTTTATCATACATACAAAATATCACCTAATTGTACTTGCTTCTACAAGATTAACCCTGATGGTGAGATTTCTGCATGTGAATAGCAACAAAATACATTGTGTAATCCCCATGACTGATGTTTCTGAGCACGTTTTAGGCAGTGCTGTGGCGGCTGTCTACACCAGATTCATTACCTACTGGAGGGCTGACAGTATCAGCACAAAGGCTGGTTTGCAATGTCTCCTGTGCAGTCAAATCAAGCTGAAACCAACCACTTCAAAGCAAGGATGTATGGCAGGCAAACATTTCTGATTCACTCCCCCCGAAGGAGAAGGTGTAATGCTGACGTGTGTAGCTTTTGTCCTACATGCCGTCCTTTCCCCACCTTTCCCTACTGATACATTTATAAGCTTCTTGACACAGAGATAGGAATTTACGTAACTACACAAGTTCAACAGCTCTCACTACTTGTTCCTCAAGTGACTGAGCAGGCTCTTTGTAACACCACAGCTACTTGCTGTGAACATGCTCAAAGATTAGGCTGACACATGTGAAGATTTATGGCCAAGACAAAGATGGGTGGTTTTAATGGGAGGGTTAACTGTGATCTTACCCTGTGCTGGTTTGTTCCCAATTAATTTTGCACAGAGACCCAGCTCCCACTCTCTCAGAGCTCCCAGGTCTGTGGACTCAGAAATCACAGCTGAAAAAAGAGAAGTCACAGACGACTCTGCCCTTAGGTTACCCACGTCTCGAAAGGCACAAGTTTGGCCTCTTTTACCTAGAAAACCCTAGAAAGCATGTGGCAGATGCAAGCAGGAGCATGTGGGCCTGTAATGAAAGCTGGGTTTATGACAAAAGCCCAGCATCAGGTGAGCTCCATAACAAGCTTGGTTAGGATTGAAAAGTCTAATTAAGCAGCAGCCAAAGGACGAATAGCTTTGTACTCATAGTGCTCTACTGAGAAAGAGTAAAGGATCCACCCAGCTCCTACCAAAATTAAAGACATATTTATAAACAGAATTGTTTCTAACAAGAAGACAAATCTCATCCTTGTGTAACTGTCCTGAGGTCAATGGAGAACCCTGAGGGATTAATTAAAATCAGAAAATTCATAAAAGTCTTCTATGATGTGCCAGCTGGTCTTAAACAGGGAAGCATATTAATGGTTTCTCAACAAACATGTTGCAAGATTAGCTTCTTTTATTCAGCAATTCTCGTGTTCAGAAACTCTCTTTTTTTCTTCTTTGCAGAAACAATATTCCCCAGTACTGTTGGGAAAAGAAAAAAAAACCAAACAAATACTCTTTGGACAGATTCTAAATCTTTAATTTGTGAAGGCATTGTTCTGGAAGTTGTGGAATCTATTTTGTTTTTATTATAATCTGCAGAAAATTTCTTGCTCTGTAGAAAATGATAAGATTGTTTTAAGTTGTTAATTTAAAAACTCGTTGTTTTGGTTAACTGCGTCTAGTCAAAAGAGTCGGAATAAAAATGTCATGGTCACAATCCACTTAATCCTTTGAGCCAGATTTTGAATACAAGACTTAATGTTTATACATCTAAAATTATTTTGAAAAATGTTTTGCAATTTCAATCAGAATTGCAGTGCTTCTTTAAACAATTCTCTCCAACAAAATTATTTTTACAGTTTCTTTTACTTTAACAGAGAATATGCATAACATCTACAGAAATCCACTAAAATAAATTGAGTGAAGAAATTTAGCCATTAGGAATATTCTTACAGCTTCTCATATTGGTTTTAGCAGCTTGAAGAAATAGCTCATTATATATTTATTGTATATCAATAATCTTTTTCCATATGTAATTTTCCTTCCAGTTTTCTTTACTTTTTAAAGAAATTAGCTTTACTTATTAGGCCCTCCCAGTTCCCCAATCTTCCAATAAAAAATGGTTTATTTAAGAAAAATAAGAGCCTCTTTCCATTTCAATGTGTTACAGTAACTTGCTATTTATTTTAAAACTGATGGGACAGTACTATATTAATATTTTCTAATAACCTCTCATTCCTAAATCTCAGATTATTTTTAACACAAAGTTGAATATGAACATGAAATACAGTCAAGCTGTGTGTGCAGGCACAAAAGGGCATTATACAAGTACTAGTATAGAGAAACAAAAGCAGCAACAATAGAGCCAAGATTTTGCTTCTGTGAAAACTGAAAACTTACACTTATTTTTCTATCTCTGCTCTCCGTCTTTTTGGAAGGCATGAAGACGTCTTCAGTTATGGGAAGATGTGCTCTTGTTGCGTGAAACACCATTGTAATATACGGTTGAGAGATGTATGGATTGCAGAGGAGGGAACACCCCGCTGTACGTTTGTAGACTTATTTTGTGGCACAAGAAAAAATCTCTATAGAAACATTACATCCCACAGCACAGTTCCCGGAAGTGTAAAAATTGGCCGCAACCATAAGAACTATAATAAGAACTCTAATAAGTTTATTACATAAAATCATAATGAGTTATTACTAGCAATTAATTTTAAACTTTAAGGAGCTCTGTTTTACGAACATCTTGACTGGACATCCAGTGGCTTATTTGTACAGACAGAAAGCAAGCTTCTGAGCTTCAGCCAAATCCAGAACCATCTAAACTACGCGAGTACGTAAGGCCTTGCTTCTCAAAGCTGAGCATTTTACACAAGAAGTGTTTTCGGTCAGTTAGTGGTTACATTTCTGCTGGCTCTGTGCAAACAGCAGTCGGCTTTTCTCCAGGCCGGTCCCATCACATTTTTGGAGTAGCAGAATATGATAGACAGCAGTCAAAAATGCCTTGATCCAATTGCCATGGATGTTCAGTGCAAATCTTTTATGCCACCAGTTTTGCTTGGATTTGATCAGAAGCAAAAGGATTTTCAAGAGCATTTAACCTTGGCATAACTCTATCTTTTCCAGTACCTGTCCACAACTGCAACAAAAAGTGTGTAAAGGCGGGGGTCACTTGAACGAATGCCCAGGGGCAGAAATGGAAGGCAGCAGTAGGCAATACTCCTCACCTTCTGGAGCATGTCTTAGGGTTTCTCAGGCCTTAACCGCTCTCCCCTTCTCTTTCCTCTCCTTGCTCCTTACCTTTCCCATATTATCTATCCAGGTCAGATCCCCTGTTTCCATTGCTTCCACAGGCCCACACCACATGAGAAAAAATTGTGAGCGGGAAAAGAAGAATTCAAAATGAGGCCGAACCTCACTCGTCACATCGCAGCACATCTCCACACTTTGGAGCCAGACATGGTGCAGGACAGACCAGGTCAAGGTATCAGTGGCCCTCTCCTCCTTATAAACCCTCAAGCTGGAAATCTGAACACGGAGATACACATGAAAGGATTTATATGAGTCCATGAACCCAAAACAACTGTTGAAATTTATGTATCTAGTACAATAACTTCTTCATCAGCAGGGCAGCGCCAGTGAACCTTAATGATGAGCTTGAACTTCTGTTGCCCTCAGCACCCTTTCAAACTTCAATTTCCATTGATCTGACTCTTAATTTCTTTGTCCTAATAGACACTGTCTCTGTATCTCTGTCTTGTATTGCAGGGTTAGTTGCAGGCCATATGCTATTTCACCAATGTTTACCCTGTGCTCATTTAAGGGATACACAAAAAGCAAGAAACAACAGCTTCCTTCCATCCGCTTTCCCCCCACCCCCAATCACTCAGTGAATTAAATGGTAATTGTTTATTGGAAATTACCTCACAGTTTCCTAATTTTGTGGGGTGATCTGAAGAACAGTTCTATTACAACATATAAATGCCTTGGAAGTATTCAGCTGGAACCTATAACTACAGATGATTCCCGAGCTGCTGGCAGCTAAGATGTAACCCACATTTGTAAGCAGCAAATTGTATGAAAATAATAATCTTTTTGGAGGTAGATATCCCAGAACACATGATGCAAAGGGACAATAAAAATGATTGTGTAAGGATGGTTTGGAGAAACATTATTTATATGAAGTGTCTGTACGTTCAAAAAAACTCCCCAAATAAAACAGGATACTCCTGTGCTGACATTTTACAATCAGTAAATACTCACATGACGAATGTACTTTTTAAATTTTAGAAGTATGCATAGATTTTGCCAGCACAAACTCCTCTTGCTGCCTTCTTCCTCTTAACTCCCTACCTTTCTTATTGTATAGGTAGGTAGGTTTGCACAATATTCCTGTATGTGAAATTGGTGCCTATAGTATTTAAAAGACAAGCATATTTAACAAAAGCAGAACAAGTAGGAAACAGAAGTATTAGCAAAACCTCTCTAGAGTTATAACAAGCAGTGGATGTTAAAATCACTGTGAATAGCAACATAGGATGTTTTGATGATCAGTTAAAGGTGAGCTAAATGCTTCTACAGTTTCTGTCAAATATAATTGCAGTAGCCCAGAAAGCATGAGTGCTGCAACCTTCATTAAACGTAACTGTTACCCTTCCTAGCATCAACCTCTTAAATCTTTGTAATGAACAGCAGGCATTTTGGTAAAGTCAGAAATAACTATGATTTTGTAAAGTATTGCTACTTCATGCATATATCCATTTTCAGCAGCTAAAGACACCATCAACAGTCCTTTTTTCTACTTACTGCCTCTGATTTACTGGCTGACTTTGTTATTTCCTTTGTGCAGTTTATAGGACATAATTATCTCAAACGGAAAGGAGAGAACTTCTAATGGACATTTTTCTGCAGACAGTTTCTGCTTTATATTTATTTAGTTCACCAGCCTCTCACATTGAGGAAGATGTACTGGCTTGCAGAGGGAATAAAAATGGCAGAACTGTGATGAAAATAAGCAATAAATAGTGAAAGATATACTACCAAATCATTCATTATTTCAGCCATGTAGTTTCTGTACTATAAAATCAAAACAGAAATTAAGCCATCACTTGCAAAATGCATCAAAGGTCCTTGTGACTGTAGGGACCCAGCACAGGATTTATACTCTTTTTAAAGCAAACAATCTCTTCGAGAAACAGTGAATCAACCATCCAGCTGCAAAAAGGAGTGCTTTGTTTCATTTCAGGCTATTTAACCCCATTTTCAAGATGCCTCCATCAATTTCAAAATGAAAATAATTTTGAAATGGGGAGTCCAGACATGCTCTGTTGAAAATGTTTAAACTAGGCTACCACCACTACCAAAATTAGAATTTTCTTTGCTGTTTATGTCACATGCATAGAAGACACCATGCTGTACAAAGCCGAGTTTGCAAACTGACTCAATCTCATTTATATATTTCGTAGGCCCATCTTGCAGTTCAAATGCATATTATTTCTGAACATTTAATTAGAAAGGATGTGTGTCTGAGCATGAGTTACTACCTCTTGATTCTTCTCTTGATGAGGCAGTTCAGCAGCAACATCAAAAGCAGAGTGAAGTGAATGGGAGAGAAATTGTCCCAGATTTTTGTTTGGAAGATGAGCACCAGAGAGCAGCAGTTCCCAGGAGTTGGAGAGCTGTCAGCCAGCAGAGCGGCTTCCACTGTACTCACTATTTGTTGTGCGAAACAAAGCTGCAGCTTATGCTTAAAAAGCTGCAACTTGTGTTCTTCTAACAAGCTCTGTTAGTTTAAAAATGAGATTTTGTGTTATTAAAAATGACTGTGATCATTCTAGAGAATAGTATTTTCATGTGTACTAGACCCAGCTCATCACGTCTTTCCCCTATTCCTATTTCAGGGATTTCTATGTCTGTGAATTTTCAAGGTTTGAAATGGAAAGTGCTAATCTGTACATTAGATATGGTGCAGGAGAATCTCAAAGTGCTGGTGAGTGTCCCTGGCACTTAGCTTTCAGTGCCATTAGAAATTCACAGCTCAGGCTTATGTCATTAGTTTTCCTCCCTTCAGTTACAGCATACTCTTGTTTTCTACCCAAACCTGCTACCTATGCAACATTCTGGGTTGAGGAAACACTACCTTTTAACATGACAGACTTCAGGCTCGGAGAGCTGTCAGCTATTTTGAGCTGTTTGGAAGTGTGAGAGAATCTTGCTCTTTTCCTCCAATCTTTTCTGTGCAGCTGAGCTTCACCACAACCATCAGGCCATCTCCCTCTTGTCTCAGCACTGCCAGATAACAGATTACTAAAGTGAGCAGAAGCACACAGAGAATTTAAAGATGGTATGCTGGGTCAGAACAAGGGTCCATCTATCCCATCTGGACACAGCAGCTGCAGGGAGGGTCCATGAGAAAGGGGCTGATTATAATCCTTACATTGTTGTGTTTTCCCAGTGTCTAGAAATCAGGGATTAGAGACTTGCTGAGCAGAGCTGCTGTTTAACACTGAAAGATCTCACTCCGTGCAGCCACATGATTTTATTTTAAAACACTTCATATGCTAAACCTCCATGGCATCCTTTGGCACTTCCACGATTTTATGTGTGCTGTGTGGAAAATTAATTTTGTTTGGTTTAGGTGTGCTGTTAAAGCTTTCTGATGAATGATCCTAGTTCTTGTATTGGGAAAAGCAGAATTGTTCGATCCTGCTGTTCTCCATATCATTCAAGATTTTTATATGTCTTAGGTGTGTCCTGTTTGGACCTTTTTCCAGTGTTATCAGTCTTCATATATAAAGCTCCACTTTGCACAGAAGCCTCTGCTCATTTTTGCTACTTTTCTTTCTGAAGTTTTCTAATTTCCACCTCCTTTGTGAGACAGGCTGAGGCACAAGCCAACCCTGTCTCTAAGCTGTGACAGCATTACTAAAATAATGCTGCTTTCTCTTAGTCCATCCCTAATGTTGTTCAAATTTTTGACAATGAAAGGTTGTCAAGCAGATGTGTTTGGAGAGCTGTCCTGAGTTGTCCTTCATCTCCAAAACAAAACCAGCTAAATTTGGATCTGATAATTGCCACAGCATTCTCAGGACTGCGTTCCCAAGTGTGCATTACTTAGTGTTTATCAAGGATTAGTTTTATCTTCCATTTTATCACCCATTCAGCGTGATGCAAACTTTTGAAATTCTTCAGTATGCTTTGGTTTCAATTGTTCTGACTACTTTCAAACCACCAGCAAACTTTCCCCTCTCAATGTTCTTCAACTTTTCTAGGTGATTTGTGGCCATTCCCAGTCAGATTCCCCTGGGATTCCCCGAGTTACTGCTCCAGGAAGAATAGCAACCATTTATTCCTGCCTGCTGCTCCATCTACTTTGAGCAGTTATTAATGCACAGCAATCTCCCCCTGACGTTAGGTTTCTGTAAGATTGTTTAGGAAGGGATATTTTAGAAAGGTTTAGGAATCTAAAGGTAATTTTTTTCTCAAGTTGCCCTTGTCTACAAGGGCAATGATCCTTTCAAAGAACTGTACAGGATTTGTGAGGCATAATTTCTTTATTTATGAACCCTGTCCACTATCTCCAGTAAGCTGTATATATTCATGTCTACTAATTCTGCTCATTATTATAACTTCCATCAGTCTGCCTCAGCAGGAAGTCAAATTTACCATTCTCTGGTTTCCTGGCTCCCCTCCGGAGATTATTTTAAAAATTGAGGCCACATTTGCCACCTTCCATTACTCTGGAACCTGGGCCAATGTAAACTATAGGTTACACACTACTGTGAAAAGTTCAGCAATTTTATATTTGAATTCCCTAAGATCCCTCGAGTGATTGTTACCTGTTCCTGGCAATGTGTTGCTACTCACTTTATTGATTTGCTCTAAAACCTCTCTACTGACAGTTCAATTTGACATAACCCCTCAGCCTCACCCCTGTAAATAAAGACTTGTTGTGCAAACTTCCTTAAGCCTCTCTGTGCTGAATTCTGACACAAAGAATCCTTTTCCTCTTTTTCTCATTTTTCTTTCTTTTTCTTTTCTTTTTTCCCCCTTTTCTCTTTTTTCTTTCTTTTTCTTTTTCTTTTTCTTTTTCTTTTTCTTTTTCTTTTTCTTTTTCTTAACAAGCTTCTCTGATTTTGTTAACCACCCTTCTTAAAGTGCTGTGATCATATAATTGACTTTCTAACATTTTTCTCATTTTAGAGCATTAAATTTTGGTAGTTTAGACACTTCAGAGTATCTTTTCTATGATTCTGTCTTGAACTGGATCTTGTACAATGCTTTTTTCCCTATATATATATATTATTCATCTAGACCAGTTTTGGGACTTTTTCTTTTCACTTTTCTTGAGAAAACACAGTCATTTATGATGTTTTCAACTTCTGTCTCTGTGTGATGCCCGCAGTGACACTTCCCCATTGTCAGGGGGATAAGCAATGACTGAAATTTTCCATTACTGTTCTGTTTCTTATCCTGGAGGCCGTGGTCACCACTGTGCTCCACTGATGTTGCCCCAGTATTAACCTATAACCCACAATTTCAATCCAGAGTGATACCCTAGGACTTGTTGATGTGGAGGAGTTAATCGTATTATTTGACTGCCAAGGATTTCTTTAGCACACATACAGTTTCTCCACCAACACACAGCTATGATTTCTGTTAGGATTTTTACCTTCGTGCTACACTGATTTTTTTTCCTTTCTCCCAGTTTGCATTACGATCTCCTGTAACAGTATCTTCCTTTAGACTCAAGTATTTCCATTCATCTGACTGTTTTTTGACCATTACCTTTTGCCTACAGGCATTGTATATTTTTGATTTTATTCTTATTGTGTGTTCTATTTGATTGCAGCTTTATTTGTTTTTCAATATTGCTCAATGGTTTTACGGACTTCTTTTGCATATTCTTTTTCCAGAAAAGAGAGATTTTATCTCTTCCTCTATGGAAGATGAATCATCCTTGATTGGGTGTGATTGTTGATTTTTCACCTTTCTTTCACTTTCATACATGTATAACCTTTTAAGGTGAAGTTTATGAAATTTCTTTACACTTGCAAAACAAAGTAAGAATTATGTTAGGTTGATACTAATGAAAAGATGGGCTCCTTGCTGGAGCTGGGGTCATGCAGGGGTGCCAGTAAGAGCTCATCTCAGTGCTGTTACTTTTCCCAATGGGAATAATTTTTCGTATTCTTATCAGAGATCCTCAGTTCAGAAACAGAAAAAACACACATAATTACTCTTTCACTGTTTCACTGTTTACTTTCAATTGCAAAGTATTTTTAATGACAAACAATATTTAAAATATCTGTGTGTATATAGATTTATATACCCACACACACACAAATTTGTGGATGTAAAGCATACACGAACACATATATATGCATGTGCAGGCCCTCACGCACAGAAAACCACTAATTATACCTTTGAGAAGGAGAATAGAAAAAGAAATAAACTTTTTCCAGGCGCTTCATACTAAGTCTGAAGAAAAGTCTCCAGATGTCAGTTTTCTTATAGCAATTTATTTAATCTGTTCCCGGATTTAGCTCATTTTTGGCTAATCTTGCACAAATTGTGTATGTCTTTATGTCCATATATATGTATTTTTGCTAAATATCTAACTATATATATATATATATATATATATATGTTCATTTATCTATGTGTCTGCAGGCTCCACACTTTTTCACTGGCAATATGCCTTTATAATGCAAAGGTAAATCAAACCTTTGCATATATTTAGGGAGCTGAAAGGCTGTTGTTTTCTTTTAAAGACAAAAGGTATTTTTCAGGGCAATACCTTACACATAAATGTTGAAGCTTTTGGAATGTGAGACTAATTGTTGCATATGTCAGGAAGGAAAAAAATGCTCCAAAATTATCCATGAAAGAAGATCTAGCATGGTAAGGAGCAGAAAAAGCTGTAAAAAAAACCAGCACAGAATTGAAAAAGGGGAAGAATAACTCCCTGAATTTGTGAAATTAAACTCTTAGGTGCTTTGAAGTCCAAGAGAGATTCCTGTCTTGCTCAACTTGCATTTGTTTAGCTGTCCTTACCTGATGCAAGTGCAGAAGTGAGTCACAAGGTTGTGACAAGGCTGAGTAGTTTGCATAGGATCATTGTCAGCAACATACAAGCAAAAATCTTCTCTAAGGGTCTTTGAATATAACAACAGGCAGTGAGCTGAAAAAAGTCTAAATTTAAAAAAAAAGTTGCTGTTTTCCGTATTAAAAATAGTTTTAAGAGAATCATCATGACCTATAATAACCCCTGATATTACACTATTAAAAAACTTCAGGTTATATAAGGAACACTATTTAGCCAGTATATATCTGCTTAAATGAAATCTATATGAAAGTCAATTTACTCGTGGAATCACTATCTGAACTCTGGAAATGGAATTCGCTAAAGCATGAAATTTCTTTTTGGCCATCTGTTGTCTCTTCTGCTGGAAGTATATTTTCTTCCTATCAGATGTGTTCAGTCCAACAGCTACTTCAATAATGTAATAGAACTTGAGAAACCAGTTGAGATTTGAAAAAAGCCAAGTTTCCTTTTCCAATTTACAAAAATGAGGTGCGAGACATCTATTAGTTCCAAAATGCTGAAAAACATGCTGATCAGAAACCATTAGTCTGACTAAATGTCTATGAATAATGCTTTTTTGTCTAAGGCATCATTTGTCATAAATGTGTAGCCTGTTCAAATTAAAACTTTTCTTCTTCATTCAGCACAAGAATTGCATTTTTAAGCTATGTATCTAGTGTGTATATAGTATATCATCTTGGCTACCAAAAAGGAAATACCAGTTATAGCTATGGGCTACTATTAGTAACAAACCAACGTACTTTAATAGCGACCAACCAGTGGGAATCAGTCTGTGTGTAGGAAAATAAATCTAAAATCCAAATATGATTAGAAAGTCAAAATCAAAGAGGAGTATTTTATGTATGGCTAAAATCAAGTTATTTCAGATCGCCTTGTGTTGTCCTGGCACAAAAGGTCTCTTGTTGGCCGAGAACTCACCCCCAGGACAGGTTCAGAGAGAAGCGGGTGCGCCCTGTAATGGGCTGAGCACCGGAGAGCCCATCTGGGAGTGCACTTTCCCCGCTTGGCACAGTGGCCAGCAAAGCTTCTGACTTTTTCTGTATAATGTCCTGTAATAACCAGAAGATACACGGAACTGAGTTAAAGATTCTGTAGCCTTCAAAGACCACTAGGTATTAGAAAAGTCGGTTTGGGACTTAATTTTACTACAAATACAAAGAAACAAATTGCATTTTATGAGGTTATTGGATTTTATATTGATTTCAAAAGAGTGAGTTGGTGAGACAGGTAGCTTGGCAGGATCACAGTGACTTGAAAGCAGTTGCCTAACTTTATCCCCCAGTCCATCTCAAACCCTTTCATTCTGGCCTGCCTATCATTTTTGGGGAGTTTCTTCAGTAAGCACTTGATTAAAACATGCCTTCTGCAAAGCTTTGCACTTCTGATATGAAGACATCAAGAGATGAGAACTTCACCATGCCTGTCTGCTGTTAAACAACCTCACTGAGCAAAATCTAAATTTTATATCTCATGAGAGTTTATATGGCTTTCGCTTCCAGCCAGCGAATTTGTGCCATTTCCCAGTTGAGCATGGAGCACTTTTGTAGCTATTATTTCCATCTCCTGAAAGCATTTATATGCTCCAATAAATTATTTGCGCATGCTTTCCTGTCTAATTGTTTCTTGCTAGTAAGGCCTCTGTTACAGCAGTCAGGACAGACACCCATATGTTCTTACCTTGGATGGCAATGCAAACCCCAGGCTCACACATGTAGATGAGATGCCAGACTGTTGTTCTTGATAAAGGAACAAGTCTTCACTATATTAAAGAGCACAACTTTTTATTGTTGCTTTCTGTACTCAAATGGAAAGATAAATCAATGAGAGGAACCCAGGCACTACCAGGGAAGGTAAAGCTCCCTGGACACACGTTGCTACTGCCTCAGCCCCAGACATGCTGCTTTCCCTCTTTTTTTCTGAAATCGTAGATAAGAAACTTGTTCAAAGTGGATTGCCAGAGTTTATTTATTGTACTTTACTAAACTTCCCCCTTTTAAGCTCTTAAAACAAAGAGGCACTTCATAGCAAACCTCTGCTGGTTCGTCAGTCAAACACTTTGACCTTTCGCAGCTCAGCTGTGATTGAAGGGTACTTTCTGAGTTTGTAAGGCTCCTATGGGACCTCAGTCATTGCCCTGCATATCACAGGGAATAACCCAGGCAGCCCTTGTCTCTCCAGTCTGCACATTGCTTTAGTTTGGGTTGGTTTGGTTGCTCTGTTGCCCAGAGTATAAATCTCTCTACAAAGCCACCTGAACTAGCCCCAACCATGCACACCACCTGGCATTGCAGCCTTTCAGGAAAGCACATTCTAGGACACTAAGGGATCAGGGTGAGACACTACTGGACAGGAAACCAAGATACAAGAGAAGCAGTGGAGAAGGAGGAGAGATCCATGCTGGCCAGGACATGGTGCTGGATGCTGGAAATGGTGGCCGCTTGCCTTTCACTGAACGCTCTGCTTTCCCCGCTGGAAACAGTCACAACCCAGGCTCTCATATGCCTTGTTCAGATGTCCTGTCTGAGGCATAATCAGGAGGAGACACTGCTTTGAAGCAGGAAAGGACATGCCTCAGTGTCCCAGAATTTGACTCGTTTTGTTTCTGTTCAGTTGAAGGGCTGTTGTTAAACATCATAAAAGTGCAGGAAAAATGATTCTGTCATTGTAGGGCCTGCTGGTGCCTGGCCTCCTGCCAGGGCATTGCTGGGTGCTCTGTTCAGGGTTTCCCTCCGGTACCCTATTCATCTGTTTTTCATTCTCCAGAGAATCCTCTCTCTTATTCTTGTACCCTGTAATAATTTGATTCCTCCTTTTTTTTTCCTTTCCCTGAGGGAAATAGGATGGGCAGTGGCAGTGGAGATGCTCTTTAGGGAGAGTATACAGTCCTCAGTGGTCTGTACTCCCCACCATCCCCAGCTGTGGGATGTGACTAAGGCTACTACAGGGTACCTCCCTGCCTAGTTATTACCTTTGGTGCTGCTTTGTGACGGCACCATAAACCACATTACCCATTTAAATTGCCCTTTTGTGAATCCATTAGCTCTTTTGGCATGGGAAATGTTTACAAATCTAGTGAGAAGGAAAGTGTGTCAATACACTTTCTTTGACGTCTCCCATAGATGTTTTTTCATTTTCCTTATGGATAGCTAACTGCTTGAAAATGAATAGGGTACTCCTTATGCCGTGAATTTTCAAATTACTGGTTTTTATTTTCCTGTAGCATCTCCTTGGTTCTAGCCAAGTCTACAATCTTATCTACAATATTCATTTTGTAGCATTGCTAGAGTACAGCGTGTCCAAACTGAGCAGAGGGATAAGCAGCATACAGAACTTTCAACACTGAGCTACCAAATAAAATGTCGCCCTGGTCACTGCATTGTCGAGGGACTGACAGTTTTTCAGTGCAAGCCACACAAATCTGCCTTACCCAGTGTCCTTAATTACTCAGGCTCCTGGGCAATGTATTAATGCCTTTCAGAAGGAGATGCTAGTCAATGTGCAGTTTTTGCAAGGAGAATTGATTACAGAAGTCTATTACTATTTCTTTGGCATTTTACTGATTATTTACAAATAATGCAGTATTTTACACAAAACCTGTGTAAAATACAGTAAAATTCACACTGCTGTAAATGCAGTAAAAACAAATACGTGGCAATTTCCTTGCTTACCATTTCCAAGATGACTCTTCCAGGGAATACAGCTGTGCAAAGTTCAACAAGGCCAAGTGCAGGGTTCCTGCACTTGGGTTGTAACAACCCTCTGCAGTGCTACAGGCTGGGGGCAGAGTTGCTAGAAAGGTGCTGAGAAGAAAAGGACTTGGAGGTGCTGGTCAACAACTGGTGAACACGAGCCGGTACACACCCAGGTGGCCAAGAAGGCCAGTGGCACCCTGGCCTGTGTCAGCAACTGTGTGGCCAGCAGGACCAGGGAAGAGATCAGCCCCAAGCACTCAGCACTGGTGAGGCTATGCCTCAAGTTCTGTTTCCAGTTCTGGGCCCCTCACTACAAGAAAGACACTGAGGTGCTGGAGCGTGTCCAGAGAAGGGAAACAGAGCAGGTGGAGGGTCTGGAGCACAAATCTGATACGGAGCAGCTGAGGGAGCTGGGGTTGTTTAGTCTGGAGGAAAGGAGGCTCAGGAGTGACCTTATCACTCTCTGCCGTGACCTGATGATTTTCTGGGGCTCCCTGTGAATGAGAGCTCAGCCTGTTGCACACCATTCTACTCTGTTACGCTTCTTTTATTACAGCCTCATTACATGGAAATTGAGCGTTAAACTAGCACAAAACCGCTGGAGTGGAGTGAGGAATTGGGATCCTCCCATTTTTACGCATATAGTTATGCCACAAGCCAAAGTGTGGGTTTCAGATTCTGAAGCTCTTGGCCTTAGGCTTTGTGTATGCATTGCTGCAACACAGCTGTAAGTTTGATGCTGTCTTACTAGGTGGTATACTGGGAAAACACAGCAAAATAATTTGATTCTGGGAAGAGATTACAGCACAAGTAGACAAAAAAGCCCATGCAGTGTGCCTGACAGCTCCTCTTGCTACTGAAGGGACTCTGCCTTTTCTCACAGATGGCTGCCACCCCCCATCCAAAGTAAGGGGAAAAGAAGAGAAAAAGAAAATATGAAAGCAAGGATGAGCACAACAGTCCCAGGTGTGACCACAGCATTAGTACTTGGCATCGCACAGCCAGTCCCTGGGAGGACCAGGGATGTGAGTGGTGAGGCCATTCCCACGGGAGAGGACTGACATTGCCTCCTGCTTTTTCAGAGCCTCCTGACACCCGAGCACCAGGAGCTTCTGCTCCCTTCACATCCTGAGAGCGATTGCTCCTCCCTGAGCACAGACGATTTGCAATTATGCAATACGAAAAAGGCAGATGATGGCATGGGTGGTGATGCAGGAACGTGCCCCTGAGGTGGCCTGGCAACAGTGAAGAGGGTGGTGGGAAGGGAAGGGCCGAGGGAAGCCGCTTGGTCTGCTGGTGCCCAAGGCCAGCCCTTGATGCACAGACACCAAAGCAAGGCTCACGGACAAGCGTCGGCAGAAATGTTTGGTGGTTTTGTTTCTTAAGGCAACGAACATCTTTCTCAGGATGTTCTGCCAGCTTCCAAGAATGCTGTTACATGTCACCATGCTTGCCCTGGGACAGAAGAATATTGTGCTCTAGGTTAATTATAACTGCCATTTGAAAAAAATTTCTCCGTTCCTCACCCCACGGATCCCTTTGCTATTTGATTCCAGTGTGCACATCTAAAACTAGGCTTTTGAAAGTACTTCATGGCAGGGGTTGTAAATGGTATATTTTCATAAGCCTGCTGCTCTTGAGCTTATGTTTTGCCATCTTATGACTTGGCTCATGGCCAGAATTGCATCTGCGTAAATTTGGGACTTGAAGGCTTGGTAATATGCTGTGACTTCAATAACAAAAGAACTGAAAAAAATTCCACTAAAGCACATCAAGCTCACTTAAACAAAGAGCATTGTTATTTGAACCTTACACTTGTACTAGTAAGAACATGGGAAATAAATCCGCAGCAGCCGACAATCTACCAGGTTTTCAGGGTGGCATTGTCCCCTCCCGAGATTTCCTTGAAACACCTTTGTGGACATTTTGACACATGGTATGTAATCTCAGTTCAGCACTGCGTGGGTGTGGTGGGGCCTGCTGCCACTGTGTGCACTGAGGAGGAGGGAAACTGCCTTCTCCTTCACGGCTGACAGCCCAAGAACCCCACTTTGACAGCCTCTTCAGAATATGGCAGCTTATTTTTGTGGGTTTTTCCATGACCGTCCATTGCATAAAAATAAAAAATAGGTCACCAAATAATCTGCACAAATAAGACAAGTCTTATGAAGTCAAAGGTTTGGCTTAGGAGCACGTTTCAGCCGGGCGTTCCCTAAAGAGTATCTCAAAATAAAACTAGGCTATTAAAAGAAACACTCTTCTATTTTTGTAATGAGTTTTCTAATTTTAGTGCCCACTGTGGGCCCCAGGATCCTTCTGAGTTTTGGACCAGAGATGTGCTGATAATAGGGGTTGAGATTCCCCCATGCAATCTGCTTCCTGTGATTCAGATCTTGTTTACTTGAGGAAGGTAGTAACGTGCATACCATGGGTGAATGCAAAGGGCAGCTCCCGATCCTTTGGCATTCATGGTGTGTTTGTGTGTGCGTGTGTGTGTGTGTAACACATTCCACTGTGCAGTTTGCGTTGATATCTTTGGTAGCACATCACCACAAACTGTTGGAAAGCACTTGCAGCAAGGAATAAAGGTGAGGTACACTTGCTCTTGTTTTCTCACTCCCTCACATTCCTGCCTGTCTTTCATCCTGCTTTTCTTCTGATGTCAGGGTAACACCGCGTTCATTTAATCTCTCTGGTGTGTGGCATGCAGCAGGGTCCTCTGTGATGCTATATAAGCTGTCTCCAAGCCTGCCTTTTTAGGGCTTCGCTCTGCTCCCTGCATTTTAGTGGCTCTTTACTGTGGCACCGTTCTCGTCATTCCTTCTGATATTTTTGTCTTTGAGTTTCTCCACATCCTGTCATTAAGTGATTTCTTGAAGCCACACTATGCACCCCTGTTATTTTCTTTCCCTCTGAGCGCTTGTCTTTGTCCACCATCTCAGCTAAGATAACCAGGATAACGGTTTGGTGTTTACAATTGCTAAAAAAAGTGAAAACCATGGGGGATTTAGGCATACCAGTGCTGTGATTTCACTACCAAATCATTGATGGAAGCAGCATGGCCCAAAGGACAAGAGGTGGACAGAAGGGCGGGACTTTTACCCTCCAGTTCTGGTGACACCCAGAGCAATTGCTTAACTCACTCTCCTCTGGTTTCCCCAGCTGTCACATGAAGCTGGTGGGGTGCCGCTAGGCTGTGCAGGAAAGAGGCACTATAAGTGGCAGATAATTATTAGAATTGCTTTCTTGATTTCAGGCCGTGACATTTTGTCTCTCTGGAGACAGAGGTCAGGGAGGGGGTTCATGAGAAGGAAATTCCACATTGCTTGAAGGCATAGATGACGTTTCCATTACTGATGGAGAAGTGTGTAAAATAAATAAATCACACATGAGTGGCATTATATATAATAATTTTCTCCCTTTCTATCCCACTGGTTTGAATTGTTCTCATGTGTTTACTTTGTTAGGGAGAAATCCCCTCAGATTTGCAAATGCAGCTTTTGGTTGTGAATAGCTTTATTGCTCCACTTCAAAGGAAGCCTGAGCTTTTGACAGTATCTCTTCACTAGCTTTAGCCCTGCTGACACCCTTCCCTAGAGCTTTGGAAGACAACACCAGACCAGATGGGCTCTGTGCATGTCGTAGGGTCTGGAGGAGACCTTATGTCCCGCTAGGCACCCCCAGTCTGGGGTCCTACCAGGGCCTCTTGGTCTGACAAGGGTGAGCTATCCCTGCTTTAGGGATCTCCAGGTCTGCACTGCGGAGACTTCAGGTCCCTCCTCCCCTGAGGGTGAGTGCCACCACTGTCCTGCCTGTCCCACCTGCTGCACCAGCCCTCCGTATGTCCATGCGCTTGTAGGCAGACAAATGCACACATGGAAAACCTCACACCAGTGCTTCTGGCATGAAGACAAAATAATGTAAAAGAACTAAAAGACTCCAGTAAGAGGGGGCTTGCTGTGATAGGGAAATCAGGGATCCTTTAGCTGTCAGGGTGCTGGTGTGCAGAAGTGCTGTTGCTGTTTTCTCATCACCATGAAGCATGTCACAGCTTGTGGGCTGGTCCATCACGCTGCTGCTGCAGCACACCATGTGCATCCCCATCCTAACATCTCTGTCTGGGCTGGCCTACTGGGAGCAAGATGCCCATAAACAGCTCTCCCCTCTCCCTGCAGAGGGCATGTGCCTCACTTCTGCAGCACTGAGTGGCCACAGTCCCTCTTCCAGCCCAGGGTCCGCTGGTCAGATTGATCCGGGCCAAGTTTACCACCTACAGTGCCTGGGATGCTGGGGACCCCAAGGCTTCTCCATGCTTCATGCTGAGGGATAGAAAAGGCTTTTTGGATTTTTTACCGTTCTTGGATACATCCAGCTTATTGCATGTGTCTGCTCTGACTGAGCTGTTTTGCATCTGACCAGATTTATCTTTTCCCATCTGGACAAGATTTTCATGCAGAAGAAAAGGATGTTTCTTAGAATCTCTTGATACAAAGTTGGTATCGGGTGAGGGAATGGGTCATGTGCCTCATGGGCCTCTGAGGAAAAGTGCCAGGAGGAGATGAATGGATAAACATCATCCACGAGGGTGAGCAGGAAAAGAGGGAAGGAGTCTTTGCAGAAACCTGCAGAGCCAAGAGCCCGAACACTGCATTTGGAAAGGAGGGCCGGAAGTTTGCAAGACTGGGGAGGCTGCATCATTTCAGGCGTCCTGTGTAAGGGTCCTGTGGTTCTGCAGGTAGAGACCCAGTGCATTTCCCTGGGACTGGGGGAGATGACTTTCCTGCAGGGAAGTGTCGTTGCCTGGCTAGCTCTCATCCAAACATTTGCATGGAGAGGAACGGGAGATCAGTCACTGCTGGAGACATCCTGCTGCAGGATACAGAAGTCTCTGCCTCCCAACCTGATGCATTCTTGCATCTGGGACTCGGCAGAGATGACCAAGGGTGTGTCTGGCACCACACTGGCTGGGGGTATGATAATTGATGTCAGCTTTGGTCATGGAGACACTGAAACAGTGGACCTAAAGATACTGAAGGAAATGAGGAACACAAGTAGCAGATTAAATACCATGGACTTCAGGAGAGCACAGACTTCAGTTTCTTCAAATCACTGAAGGCTGTATCAGGTAGAAACCAGCTCTGAAGACAAAAATGTTCAGGGAAACTGGCAGGTCTTTACTGACAAACTCTTCTAAGCACAAAATAGTCCCTAGTGCGCAGAAAAACAAACAGATATAACAGGAAACTGACTTGACTCATCAGAAAACTCATGACTGAGCTACAGCACAAAGACTGGATGTAGGAAGAAACTCCTTCTTCATCAGGACAGTCAAGCAGTGGCTGCCTGGAGGTTTGGTGCAGTCTCCATCCATTGAACTTTTAAGGTCCCAAGTGGCTGAATTTCTGAACAAGCTGGTTCAGTCTTAGACCAAACCCTGCTTTGAACAGAGGGTTAGACTGGAGGCCTTCTGAGGTCCTTTGCAACCTGCATGATTCTGTCATCATGTGAAAGAGTTAACTTGGTGAGACTACCTGGTTCTTTATCATCTGTGTCATTATGATCATTGAAGCCAAGTGAATTTCCATCATAACACGCTGAGTAAGTGTGAGTCTAAGGCTCTCTTTTTAGCCTTTTTATGTGCACATTCAGGAAGGCAGCAGCTTTGGAAAGTCTGGATGTTGCAGATACCAGTAACACTGCCAAAGAATGCTGGAGTGATGTACTAATGCCAATATACAGCTACTAATTCTCTGTCTTTCTACAGAAGTACTTATAAGACCTACCAATAGGTTAAAGTGATATTTTGGTTTAAAAGTACAGAGTCATGACATCACTGATGTTACAAAGATAAATGAAAGGTTTCTATTACTGCCCTCAGATTCTGTATCAAAAATCAAGTCTTATTTTTCCAAGAACAGCGCTTCATGGAGTGGTGAGTATTGTTGGTTTTTCAAGGATTATGGAGTAAAGCTTTGTATCAGTCTGATCTCTTTAATATTTGGAGATCAGCTTATCTTATTGGGCAGGTTTCCAAAAGTGATTACAGCTGCAGAAACTCTACATTTGAACAAGGATTTTATCAAATCACTCTGGAAAAGGGCCAAGAAAAAGAATGACTGGAGAGAGTGGAATCATGCCTCAAAACTGGGATGAGAAGCTGTGGAATTATTCAAAAGCCATGAGAATTTAAGTATACATCTGCCAGGTGACCAAAATTGCCATCTGAAGAAGGCATTATCCCCAGTTAGACCAGGTTTAGCTAAACAAACCATTCCACTAGGCATAATTTGACATTTTCCATCCTTATAGCTTTTGTATCACGTGTGGATGCCCCAAGAGCACTGTAAATTCAAACCCCAACTTAATGCACACTAGCCTCCCCTTTGCAGACAGGCCCTTAGAAGCAGAGGTACCTCCTCCAGTGTGAATGCAGTACTGCTTATTTAAATGCTGCAAGATCAGGGAGTGATTCGTGGCCACTGCAAGCAGAAGTGGGTAAAAGCACCGCTGGCTGTTGGAGTAGATTACTTAATTTAGTAATTAAGGCATCCTTTACGCTTGGATTGTTTATCCAAAAAAAGCAGAAATAAATCCATTGGCATCCACTTCACGTATCCGCGTGCGCTCTCCGCAGTCTGTGAGAGCGCTGTGTGCAGAAGTGCTTTCTCAAGCACCACTGAAGGCTCTTTTTCCACTAATGTAAGAAGAGGGGGAAAAGGATACCAGGATTTGTATCCCAGTTGTGTTCCACAAAGCAGCTGTGCCCAGTCATAGGCGCCAGGCCCCCGGAGCACCTGGGGTGTTGATGCCAGCTGGCCAGGGCGGAGGGGTGTGCCAACACCAGTGGCAGCAGCACCGGCCCCCAGCGCGGCACCAGGGGAGCGCTCTCTGAGCATGGCGTGAGACTGCTGGCCCAGACTGCTTTTTGCTAATACTCCAGCAGGAAGTCTGCACCAGCCAGAAGTTCCCCAAGGATTCAGGGGCAGCAAGGGCTGTAAAAAAACATGTTACTTAGTTTCAGGCCATGGTCTGCATCTGCATAGCAAGCTGCTGTTTGCACATGCGTAAATTCAGGATCTGTATTCCCTTTTCTCATTTCAATACAGTCTGTGAGTTCACAAAGTGAACATTAAATTCAGATGTAGCTGGAAAAGATTGCCTTTTGAACTAAAACTTCTGTTTTGTTGATCGCTTCTGGAGTGTATTGCCTGGAATAAAGCATTTACCAGTTCCAGGTTTTCAATTAATTCCACTTACATCACAATTCACAAATTAGAGATGGAACATGTGGCCAGGTCATCTATTTTATCTGCCGGTATACCATCGCAGAAAGAGAGGATATAGGCTGCTTTTCATTTGCTTGCCCAATTGGAAGGGAGCATTTGTTATATGCAAAAAATAATTCATGTGATATTTTTGTGCCACTCGAGCTCCTGTGGATTGTAAGAGGTATACAAAATGGGAGTGTGCACACATGTGTGTGTGCATCAGGAGAAACAACCAACAGGAGGGAGAGAACCAGAATTAAGTGCTACATATGCATAAGGCATGTCTACACAGATCAGTGCAGACAGATGTGGGCTCTTCTGCAGGGCATGTTAGCTTGGGCACAGAGCTGCAGGAAAGTGGCACAATGACTTCCAGATCAGAACCAGCTCCCATTTGATCAACTCAGATCATGGCAGATGTGTGTACTTGTCTGGGCTCATCCGTGTAGGCATGCCCAAACTCACCTCCAGACTTTCAAAACATCCCTGGAATGGAAAGGTACTTTTCCAGTTAAGACCTAAAATAAATATTTGCTGGGATAACAAGCATACTTGATAAAGTGTTTGAAGTGGAGAGAGACAAAAAGGACAGTAGAAACCAAAATTAGATTATGATGAAACAGGTTGTATAAGCAGGACCCATTTTATCAGGAAACCATGGCAGGTCTCCAGCCCAGGGTCAGGTATTTATTTTCAAAAATGAAGAGGAACATGAAATTTAAAGAGTAAAATTTGGCAGAGTCCAAAGAAGAAGAGTACAGAAGGAGGAGAAGAAGCAAAAATTAATTCCCTTTATGGGGCTTACAGACTGAGCTATGCTTTGTGTACCTTGCATGCCACTGGCAGTGTTTGTCTCCTTTTCTGCTCTCTGACTTTTTGGGAAAAGAAAGTGTAGCGTGGTCATGGACATTCGCATGATCATTGATCAAATTTACCTTAAGCCATCTAATCAGAGCCACTGTCTGAAGTCAATGAAGAGGGAAAGTCACTCCCAGAAGTTGCATTTAGGGTGGTGAGAAAGGAAATTTAGTGTAAGTGACATGAATTACACCCTGTGGTTGGTGTCTCTTTCCTTCATTTGATCTAAATCACGTGAAGTCAGGGGAGATGAATCTCAAAGGGAGTAACAGAAGGAAGGATAGTAATGTTCACAGAGGATTCTGCACCCACCAGATCCACCCTCATCTCTGGTGTAAGCCTAGGAGCATCTCAGTCATCAGTGAGGGTCAGCATATCTGCAAATTTTGTTGATAATGAAATGCCTCAAATTAATGTCCTTGATTAAAGCAGAATTCAGAGAGCACTGTTGGAAGAGGCAGACTCACTTTTGACCAACTCCCCATCTTGCAGACCACATTCCTTGCCCAAATAAGCATCTCAGTCTACTGAGATACTTCAAAGTCACCATTTCTTTTTATGGTGGTGCTACAACTCTGAGGTTTAATAAAAAATTGCAACTTGTATCATGTGTTTCCTCTGTTTATACAGATATTGCCAGATCAAATTACCAAAAAAATCCCGCTTCACTTGCTCCATTTAAGAGTCTTAATTTAGGCTTTTTCCGCTATCCAGGTTAGTAATGGATAAAGGTCAGATTCACCTCCAGGTTTCCTTTAACAAACACAATCCATCTGTGATGTAATCAGAGACACACTGGTATATGTAGTACTGCATATTCAAAAAATTATTGGTAAAAAGCGCTAATGCTTGCAGGTTCTCTCTTTCTCACCACTCACCTGACCAAATCTGCCCAAAAGAGCGGCAGATGCAGCAGCATCCTTGACCATCCCCATGCAGGCTGTGAGCAAGGGCCGGACCCAAGTGTCCAACACCTACAACACAGGAGGATCAAGGCACACCACAGGTCTGTCTGCCTCCCTGCTGCTCTTGCCGCTCTGACAAATGCACTCCTTATGCCAGAGAAAATGAACAATAATAAGTGTGCTTAAAACAAAGGCCTTAATAATGTGGTAGAGGGGCCATGATTTCCCCTTCACTCCATAGGTGAGATTAAAAAATGTCAGTGCTGTAATGCCCTTCTCAGGTAAGAAAAAGCCAGTGGGGCTGCCTGGGTAAACAGACCAGCCCGGAAAGGAAGGAAATTTGCTGTGTACCATAAAGATGGTAAGTATTCCAATACCTGGCTGAAGATGCCAATAAAGCACAGCAAACACAAGAAGGGGCAATCACATGTGCAGCAGCAGCAGCAGCAGCTAATTGTGCTGCTTGGCTGTAAAGGCCTGAAGGCATCACTGTGCTGAGGGAATGAGCAGCCCAGGTCTGTGTTATGGCTCGTTGTGTGTATGCTTGGTAAAGACTGGCCATGGCTAATCCCAGTCCTTATCCGCTGCTCTGACTGTCACTCATGGCACTCTTTGGGAGTGAAGTAAACATTCAACAATGAAACACCTCTTCACAGTGGCTCTTCACCCTTGTTCCCAGAGTAACCTCTGTGAAAAGTCACAAAAAGTGTAACGTCATGGCATCAGGAGTATTTTAAATGGAGACCAGTTGTGCTTAGGAGATGGCTATCTGAAAATCTGTGATTATTAGAATAATGTTAAGGTATTCTACTTGGGCTAGACCAGCCATGTCAGAGATTATTGCAGTTTAAAAAAAAAAAAACAAAACAAGAAGTCTGAGGCAGTTGTATTTCTCCAGGAGTTTTATTTTTTTTAATGAGTGTTTCATTTATAAAGTCCAGATTTTAGTATCCTGCACAGCCACAAGATGACTAGGCCTACCTCAAACTGATCAAAATGGAATTTTTCCATTGGGTTCAGTTGACTATCCAAACATCTGTTTTGTGGTTCGTTCAACCTTATACGTCAATATGATGTTAATCTCCTTTATACAGAAAAGCTGAAGTAGTGCCAATGATTTAACTTCCTACGAAGATGGAAGATCCTTTCTCAAGCTGTAAATCCTTCTGGCCTATGCCCAAAGTGAAAAATGTAAATCACCAGAGTGGAAACATGGCAAACAGGATTTTCTGTCTAAACAAGGGCAGTCTTAACTTTGGAAATTAATCAGGCTCTTTATTAAAAACACCTTCAATGACAATGAAGAGAAATCTCCCAGAAAATTACTTTGGAAATTAATCAGTGTCTTCTTTACATATTTTTTCCAGTAATTTTCTCGGAGATTTGTCTTCATTGCCATTGTAGGTGTTTCTAAGCCATAAAAAATTCTCTTCTTCGTGAACAGAGCCAGCAAAAGCATTTTTAATGCATTGTAAGCTTTCTTTCTCTACGGTATTTTCTAAATAACCCCATTCCTTCCTTTCCCTGAAACCAAATTTTTACTCTTTGCAGAGGTGGACCTAGAGAGGAGGCAGGAGCAAGGGGATTTATAGGCACCATTCCTGCCCCCATGGCCATCACTGTCCCACTTAGGAAAAAACCACTTGCATTTAGATCCAGTCCTACAGATACTAGTCATTACAGCAAAATTCCCAACAAATGATCAGATTTAACTCTCCATCCCCCCATTTACCTTCTTCATGCCCTGATATTTTCTCCAACAAACAATCTAGGAAAATCCCATTTTCCTTTGACAGGGACTTCTTCAGCTCTTGAAATCTGAGGATTGTCACAAGCAAGTTTTGTCATTCATGATACAGTGCAATGCCAAAGCAGAGTCAGACAGTTTGGGAGGACACACTGAGGGATATGGGACTGGGGCAAAGGGAAATCTAGAGGGACTCTGAACATGCAGCAAGACTTTCACAGAGTTTGGGAGGGGAAATGGGGTACCTGAATCAAACAGAAATTAAGAAGGCATGGCAGCATCTGCAGGGTGGAGGCACAGTAGAGGAACAGATAAAAGGAGCAGATGGAGAGCTGTGGAGAGGGAGGGACAGGAGTGACAGGGTGAGCTAGGAGTGCAGGGAAGATGTGGATGTGGAGGAAGGGAATGTGGAGAGCACATGATGCCATAAAACAGCAGTTTCAGCAGAAAGGCTCTTGAGTCCGGAAGGGCAAACAAAAGTAGATGCATGACACGGGAAGTGGGATTGTAAGTAAAAAGGTTTGGAAACTGCTGCCAAAACATTATTGAAGTTTAGGAACAGGAGAGCAGGTCCTGCTCTGTTTCAGTCTGAAAATCTTGTCATGTTCTCCGTAAATTTTGGCAGCAAATGCTTCAGGGGAAGGCGTAAGAGCTGTAAATGGGTGCAGAGGCAAATGCAGCTGTGCTCAGGTTGAGAGGAACAGCCCATTGCACTGCCCCACACGTGGCAGGGTTGATTTACGGGGCTCAGAAAGCTTCCTTAGCTCCTGCATAAGAAATGCTCACCTTGGAAGGCTGAGCCACTTCAGCACCACATGAGTCACCCTGGCACTGTATTGTTAAAGAGGGACAGGAGTTTTGGAGAATAAGATACAGATGCTCAATTCCACACTGTTTTCAGTACACATACTCTCTGGAAATGTACTCTATCCACATCCATGCCCCATGTGGCTTTTTGAATCTTACATCTCAGCTAAAAAGAGTTCCCATGGCAATGAATGGTCTAATAATAAGTCTCTGGAAGAAAAGGTTTCCTTTTATCCATCTCAGATTTCTTGCTTTTTACATGTCAGTGACCTATTATTAGAAGGGAAAAAGAACTACTCACATCTTCTACCTAATGTAAATAATTCAGATCTCAGTTGTACTTTCACAGACATCAAGTTGCAGAGTAAATAGAAAAGGAGAAGTTTGACAGAGGCACAAGCGCAGCAGGATTTTGCAATAGCAGGAAGATCAGATGAATGCAACTTCTTCTTAGCAACTAATAGAACCACCCAAAACACAAGACATGGTATTAAAGAGATTAACTCCCACACAGAAATTTGCTAGAAAAGAAAAATTGCAGGATAGAGACAGTCCTCAAAATTTTGAGCTGTTCCACCAATAGCATTGCATTGTTAATGCTGAGAATGAAGACAGCAACTAGAAGAATCTTCTTCATTTGCTTCTAAATAAGAACATGGAAGGGAAGATGACCTGTACAAGGGTGACCACGATATGACATATCCTATAACTCTTATAAAACTGAAATGAGAAAAGACCAAAATAAAGAGAATGGATTTAAGAAAGCAATCCTTAACTTACTCAGACATCTAGCAGGCAAGGTCAACACAGAAAACAAATGTAAGAGAGGAAGGACTGAGGGAAGGTAGAGAGTTCCTGAATGTTACATTAAGATTAAAAGTCTGATCTATCCTAGTGAGGAGGATGTCTAGAACTGAGTGTCAGAGGAAAATGTGGATAAATCACAAGGCTAAAAAAAGGTCAGCATATTTCCCATCATTATAAGGGAACAGGGGAATTACAAGGCAATTAACTTTTCTTCAGTTCATAGAAAAATGCTGGAACAAGAAATCAGAGAATTTGGGGTACCTGGAAGATAAAAAACAGATGAATGACACCTAACAAGGATCTGTCATGTCAAACTAATATAATTTGTTCTCTATGTCACTGCGACAGGTCTTTTGACTTAGAAGAAGGAAGTTAATGGCACATACCTTTATTTTATCAAGGTTTTCAACATGCCTTGCATGACATTCCCATAAACAAGCCCAGAAAAAAAGGAGTAGATAAATGTTAGGAAGAACTGTTACTGGTTAAAACCACATAATCAGAGATTAGTGCTCAACACTTCATTCTCAAATTCACCAAAAGTATCTGCTGAGATTCAGCAATGTCTGTACTGCATCCAGCACTATTCCAGATTTTCAACACTTCCATGAGAGAGCAGGCATATGCTTTTTAATTATATGAATGACTAAACTGGGAGAAGCTGCAGTGATGACAGACAACAAGATGGGAAGGTAGAATGATCTTGACAAATTGAAGAAATTATTTGGAAGAAATAGAGTGCAACTGGAAAAGGCTAAATTAAAGCTTTTAATAATTAAATAGTTACGGCAAACTCCAGAAACATAGGAAGAGAATGCCCAATTAATGGAGGGTAATGCAGCTTGGGGGTATAACAGTCTGCAAATTCACTACTAGTAAAGAATTCAGACACAAAATAAGCAACAGCTGTGTTATGATGGATACAAATGACCAGTCTATGAAATATGATGTAATTATTTTGCTATATGTGGTGTTGGTAAGGTTGTGTTCCACTCAGGTCACAGTGACTGAAGAAGGATTTTTCCTCTAGGGGTTGGTAGGGAGAAATGTTGGAGGAATTTGGGAGAGTTTGGAGGAGGCTGTGTGAAAGATGATGAGTCCTTAAATATCTCAAAATGACACACTGAAGTTACTAAACATTAAATAATTCCTTAAATAGACAAAAGCTAAGTTGTAGGAAAGGAATAAACTCCTCTCAATGTCTGCAGAGGGTTGGCTGAAGAGTAATGTCAGACATCACAGCAAGGAAGAGAGGTTACTGCTTACCAGGAAAATTTCTGCAAAGCAAGGACTGTGCAGCACTAAAGCAGACTGGGAGAGTGGAACAGTGAAATCTCCATTATCAGGGCCTTTAAAAACAGATTAGGTAAGCACCTGCCAAGAATCTCCTGCATTTAACTAATCTCTGTCTACTTCCTTCTTTGAGTCACCCATAATTTTGTTATCTTACAACTCACACTGATTCCCAAATTATTCATAAACATTGTGAGTAATGCAGGCACCAGTTCAGGATCTTCTGCATTTCACCATATATTGGTAATGAAAACAAACCTGTAGCCCTACATGCTGCTTTCTGCCTCCTGCAGAATGTCTGGCTCGTGATAGTGCTCTGATTCTTACTTTCTCACCATTTATCTGCAGGGGTGATGCCAGACTAGATCCATATAGAAACTCAAACAACTTATTCTGCCTTCAGATGTTATATTGCCCTAGTTTCAGTGATAGTTTCAACCAGTTCTGAGACATGAATGCAGCAATTACTGCTCATTACCATAACTTAACTTGTATATGTGTAAATACTGGGTAAGATTTCCATTTGAAGTCCTCAGGCACACAGTAAGTTTACTTTCTTTCAGCCCATCAGCCTGCTTGAGGAGTGGGTAGACTATCTCAGTGTAGCAATTCCCACCTTTTTTAGTTTTCTCCAGCATCTCAGTTGTGATATTTCCCCAGCAGCTTCATCTCGTCTTTGGAAACAGGTCCAAAATCAACACAGGTGAAGACTTACACTGAAATATAACTTGCCTTGTGTTCCTTCAGTTACTTTCTTCAGACCATGGTGCTCCCACAGTCCTGTGGATTCTTTCCTATGACTATCACTTTTGACAGACTTAAGAAAACCTCTTTTTATCTGTAGTGGGGGCTTTTTCAGTTATATCCCTTTGAAGCCTTTGTTGATCCTTCTGATTTCCTGGTAATTTATCACCTACCATAATTTATAATCCTGTTTATTGCCCTCAGTAGGGTCAGATTTCTAAATGCTGAAGGACTGGCTCAAATTACCTCTTAAATCTTGGGACTTGGCATTCCTCTGCTGTGCCTGGTTCCCTCTTACTCAATCCCATGCATATCTTCTGACACTGTGTAACTGTTTTGTGTAGGTGACTTTCTAGGGATTTTATTTTAATTTTAAAGCCTTTTAAACTTACCTGTTCATCCTGTTTTTTAATGCTTACCAGAACACTGTCATTTTCCAGTGTTTTATTTTTAACTCTGTGAGTCCAATTATATGATTGTCCCTAATTATTTAATACTCAGCTACTGTAGTTTTCTTTGAATTAACTGCTGTGTCTTAATTAAGACTGAATTGAGATTAGCTTTCCCTCTGATGTCCAAGCTCTTGGCCTAGTTACTCTGAGACTCAACACTTGCATCCAAGAAACTGTCTCTCTGGGGCTGGTGTAAGCTGTCCAAGCTGTGGGCAGGCTGCTGAACTCCCATGCCACTGCCTCTTTCCTGCTGCAGGGCTCTTTTCTCTCTGTACTCACTTTCCTTCCTTTTCATCTGCAGATGTGTATTTTTGCCATGATCTTGCCATCAATCTGGCAATGTCACTTTCCTTGGCATTCACGATGATATACACTCCCTCTTTCTCTCCAAAGGCTGTGCATATCTGGGTTTTGCTCAGGCTGGCATTTTGTCAGCAACACTATTGAGTTGTGTCTGCATCACCCACAACCACCAATTCCCCTCCTGGCCAAGGGGGCCCAGAGACCTTGGGCAGCAAGGGCTCTCTGGCCATGGTATGCTGCTGGGCAGGATGAAACCCCTGCTTCCCTGTAAGCTCGGGAAAAGCTTTTACTTCCCACCGCAGTCTTGCAGAAGTGAGGAGACCCTATGCTCCACGAGGACCTTTATGGCAGTGTCCTGCTCTGGCACGGGAGTGAGGAAGGACAACAGCTCAACTCAGAGTGTTTAGTTGGAAAACAAAGAGTTCTTCAGGGAAACAGCTCACTGTGTCAGTGGTGCTGGGGCTGGCAGGGCTGGTGTGCCCCTGTTTCAGTCCCAAGCAGATGATGTGTCTCATTAAGAGGAGAATACAGGCAATTGTTAATACATTTCCTTTGAAGAGTTCTCATTTGGGGAGTTAATCTCATTAAACCCATCTGCAGCAGCCTGAGCAGTCACAAATGCCTGCTCGAGAGGCTGCCATAATGAGGCAAAGCCTTCTCCCTGCTCAGCTTCCCCCGGCGTGGCCGCAGCACCGCGCAATGTCCGTCAGGCGCTGCCGGGGACACACGTCCATCTGTCCTTGGCAGGAACGCATCGCGCACCGCTCGGCACTAATCAGGAGGATGTGCTGGGGACATGGACACATAAACCCTCCCGTGTCAGGTTATGTGTTACACAGCTGTTTGAATTGTTGGGAGGCTTTCCCTCGGTGGTTCTTTTATATGGTTTATATGGTGTGAAGAGAGCATTACTCTTGAAGGGACTTAAAGACCTTGGCCCGGTTTGTCTGTGGTCTTTAAAGATCCCATGACGCTTTTGGAGAGAGCTGGAGAATTAATCTCGTTGTGCTGCTTAAATTTCAACAGGGAGAATTATGTTTTGCTTTTCTACCCTTTCTCTTTCTGTGTTCTGCTTTGTAGATTCAGGCATTATTAATATCTTTTATAGCATTTTAAATGTGCACTGTGTGTGGCAATGTGAATGGAAATCTGAGGGGTTAAAGTCAAAGGAAAATCCAGTTGTGAACAGTTTCTGTGCTGGGTGAAGGTTGTGGTAACTGGCAAGAGGCGGTGCTGGCAGATAACATATGGGCATTGCAAATATTGAATTAAAAAGTCACAGTGCTGTTAAGTACATAAAATATTTTTTAATTCTGATACGATTTTCAAAATGCTTTTTAATTGGAAAAAATAGACGTTTTCTTCAAAAGCATATTACTTTGACATTGTGACGGAATTCAGAGGATAATAGACCTCACATCTGATGTAAATACAGAATACCGTGACTGCACGTCATAAACCAACTTGATTTATGTCAGTGTAAATGAAAGCAGAATCTGTCCTGCAGCAGCTCCCACATGACAGAGTGTGGTAGCTGGTCTGCTGTCTCACGCTCGGGCTCTTTCTCAACATTAGAAACAATTGAATGCCAAATTTGCGGAAATCGTCTGGCTTTGTGTAACAGGTACATAATATCCATTAAGGAAGAGGTGATGAAATGAGAGGAAATGAAATGGAAAGACTTCTTCAGAAACAGAGGAAGGAAAATGGGCAATGAGAAAGCAATAGTTTCAAAACCAAGATTTTAAAGCCCTCGATTAATTTCTAAAAGCAGTCATAGGACATGCTTGCAGGTTTTCTACAGTAAGTAACAACTATAATTAAATTACTGAGAACAGAAAGTGCATGAACACCACAGGCTGTGTCTGTCCCTAAAATGGGCTTTCTACCAGAAGTGGTAGTGCCTTCCAGACCACACTGTAGCTGCTGCCTACGCCAGTCCTAAGAGCTACATTGTGCCCCAAACATCACATCCCGGACAATGTTCTCTTGCAGGCAAGCCAGCCAGTGAGCCACCAGCTGCCCACCCCCCACCTCTCCTTCCCCCATAGCTCCCCAGCACAGGCTGCACCTCTGTCTGGACTCTGCTCAGCCCCATGGGCCCTCCCCACTGCCTCCTGCACGGCTGAGGTTTGGGAGCATGGTGTAGCACCTCCCTTTGCCACAGGAGACAGAGAAGAGGAGTTCTGGAGCTGCATTTGGGCAGGAGACTGTTTGCCAAGCCACGGCATGTGGGGAGCCAACTGCACCGAGCGTGGCCACTGGCACAAAGCGAGCTTCTAAAAGCACCAGCAAAGAGCCTTAAACTCAAATGGCACGTCCCTCCTTCTTCAGGAGAGACCATAGTGGGAGCACGGAGGTGGAATGCCAAAAATGTTATTGCTTTGTGTCTAATAAGCAATAAATGAATTTTATTGTTTGTTAAGTCATAACCCCTATGCTAGGTTTCAGAGCTGCTGCAACCTGAGATAGCTAGTATATTAGATAATACTGTGTCAGGGGAAAATAGATGGCTTCCTGAGGTTCTCACTGCCAAATCACACCACATTGCTATTGTTCAAAAATTGCCTGAGTGTTAGAACTGTAACAGATGACACTGGGAAGTTATGTTAAAGCACTGTAGTCAAATACCATCAAGTAATCGCAGTGGGGCTATTCTGATGTAACAGAAGCTGGAATTAAGTTTGGAGTTATGTATCCTGTTTTCTCTTTGATTTTACACAGGCCATGACATATGTCAATAGTTTCTTTTCTTCTAGGCTGCATGAAGGAAGTGTTCAGTCTAGTGGGTTAAAAATCTAACATGAAGCCATCATAGGAAAACCTGAAGCTTTTAGGGGGAGAAAAGTTCTTCACTTATACTTGGGCGTAGGTTTGAGACAAAAGGATGTTATTTATTAATAATTTAAACACACAAGACAAATAATTATTCAAATTATTCAAATACTAGTCCTACAGACCAGAGATAACACACACATGCTCAGGTTGACATGGGTCCCTGGAAGGGAGCTGTGCATGCAGCTTCAAGACCATATTTTCCTTCAGGAACCATGCAAAATCTAGAGCAACCAATATGGATATGCTTGCTCCCAGCTTTTGCTTTGCAGCTCCAGTTTCCTCACGTGCATGTCTGACATGCAATGAGAGGTACACAACTGCTGGCATCTAACGGAGGGGAAGAGGGTTTGTGGCAGTCTTATTTGTCTAATAGATGGCGTTTCCACTCGGAGGAAAAGAGAGAAAATATCAGTTCCCAAGGACTCAAAAGAAAATAAAGGATTATTTTAGTGTTAAGAAACTTCCTTGGTTCACTGGAAAGATTTCACAGCTATAAACCTGACACCTTCTTTGCATCTGGCAAAGCTCATAAGCCTTTCTTCTGGACACATGGGGATAAACCCACCTTGCCAGGGCAAGGGGGCTGCTCTGGCTCCCCTGCCAGTAGCCCTGGAGCCTGTGAGGGTGCTGATCATCAAAGCATCCTAAAATTTAATGTTCCAGTACCGAGGGACATACCCTGCGACAGTGGCCATGTAACAGCATCTCGGCTAAAATCAGTACTGAGATTTCCTGTGAGACATGCCATTCACTCCCTTCTTCCCCAAATGGGAGAACTTAGAGCCACCAGATTGTTCCCTTTTAGAGCCAGGCATTGACTGCAGTCTCTTATCCCACCCTGCCGAGGCATGGGAGTACTGTTGCCTAAAGTAACATCATTAAAAGATGTCCCTTCCCCAGGTGTAAGCATTGATGGGACCCTTCCCTTGGCAGGGCCAGCAATCCAGGACCGGTCTGCTTCTGGTCTAAACAGGCTGGACACATTCCTTGCCACAATTAAAAAACCAAACCCATGTCATTTTAGATACTTCTGTCCAGTTTTAACTTCAGCTTTATTCTAATAATTAAAATATTAATGACACCCGCAGTGTTTCCTGCAGGAGGAGACAGCTTTTGAAGCATACTCAAGCTCTGCATTCAGTCTGTCCAGTCTTTGTATCATTCAGTTTTGCTAAATCCACTTTCAAGAAAATGCTAAATACTCTTAATTTTTGTTTTCTTACAAGCACTGCAGACAGACGCAGCTGTGTGTTTGCAAGCTTTCCATTGTATGCAAGCCAGGGATTATTAAAAATTTATTATCATATGTTTTGCAAAGCACAGTAATTTCTCCATCTCCCCAAAACTGAAACATTTGTCCACAAATGTGAACATTTGATCTGTGTGTCACAAGGTTCTCTAGGTAGTGGCTTGCCTTTCTGTCTCAGTGTATCTCTCTCTGCATGACCAAAACACCCACTTTGGCCACACCTTCCCTGCCTTGCAGCTTTGGGAAGGGTTCTGCTGTTCAGATGCTCAGAGGGCTTGATGATGAAAAGCCATTAGTGTTACTCAACCCTCTTCCAGATTTGGCTGACCTGGTAACCTGAACGGAGCAGTAAATTACAGAGCCCTTTACTGTTTTGTCTAATGTGTTGTCGGCTTCTTGGGTTACTTTTTGCTAAGTTTGTTTTAAAAGCCCACACAGGAGTTATCTGGCACCTGCCCCATCTGTCAGACCGGAGGCTGATAAGAATGGGCAAAGCCCACACTGCCCAAAGACCTTCTTCCACCTCCTCTTGCAATTACTTGTCCTTCCTCTGGCCCCCTCTTTTGCAGTCTCCTGCTCAGAGGCATTACCACACATTGTTCTTACAACAAAAAATTAAGACCCTTTCTTTTAATTTATCACACACGGAATCAGATCCAAAATCTTTTCTTTTGCTTCACAGAATCTTTTGTAACAGGGTCATGCAGTAGCTGCATCAGAGATAAGTTATTACTTAAGGGCAATTTTTTACTAGAACACCTGCCCTAGGGATTTGCCATAGCTCAGGGCAAGCTGCCATTCTTGACCCCTGCCAGCTTTGGGCCATCAGTATGGCAGCCTTGCAGCCTTCCCTCTGTGGGCTGCAGCGTTTCCACTTTCAGGTTGCATCAGACCTTTCAGTTTAGCTTCAAATCACTGCTAAACCATAGAAAGTATAATGCTGTTTAAGAATTTTCAAAAATCACTTGAGGACCTGGGAACCAGAGAACTTACCTCTGCTCATGGTCTTACTATTTTTATCTCTATGTACTCTTGATGAATTTTCAACTTTTGCATCCACCTGTCAAGACAGGAGGAACATCCAAGCTCAAGATTCAGAGTCGCATCTCAGGAGATTTTCAACATTGAATCTTAATCTGCTGGTAATCCCATCAAACCCCCTAAAGGCTGAGTATAATTATACTAATATCAGTGATAAAAATGGGCTGATTCCCTGTACTACCAACTGAACTCTGCTATTACTCCAGTAAAAGCTTTTACTGACACAAACCTATATAAGCAAATAGAAATCGAAAGCATGGGAGATGAAATTATACCAGAGAAGCATGCCATCCTAAGGAATTTCAGGTGTGTAATCTCTTCAGAAACAAATAAACAAATGAAAATTAAAGGTATTTAAATGCCTGCCACTTACAGATTTAAAATCCTGTGAGAGATTTTCACACCTTTGAGGAGCTTCTTCTAGGATTATTTTTTGTCTCTTCTTGCTTTCATTTAAGGACAACATGACTGAAGTGGTGCTGAGGATTTTGCTGTAGCCTCTCTGCTGGATGGTGAAAAGCTGCATGCTATTTCTGGCATTGGCTTCTGAGCATCTGGCCTTGGACTGAAAACATTGTTAGGGTCACAGTCATCAGCGCTACCTAGTTCATTGAGTTGGAAAAAACTGAACACTCACAGTCAGTATGAATTAGAAAGAGGAAACTTTCAGGAAGAGATTCAGTTTCAACCCCATTCAGAGATCTGAGTGTGGTTTTTTTAATTACTATCACAGAGAGTGCACCAGGGGATATGTTCAGTGCCATTGCGCCCAGATGGAAAAGGGACAAGGCATCCTGTCACATCCATGTCCCCACACCCAGGCTCTCCAGTTGAACCTTAGCATGTGAAACTTTGCAGGGTGGCTGTCCAGAAATGCCCCAGGTGCCACATGGCCATGCTTGGGGTGGCCCCTATACACAGACCAGTGCCCCATGCCCTGTGTGGAGAGCGGCTCCATGCAGGGGCAACCACCCCAAGCACCTGCCAGAATTTGCAGGGACCCCTCTGCTGCATGGATTGGGCTGCTGCCTCCTCTCCATCCCACAGGACAAGGGTGATATTTGGAAAAGTGTGTTAATAGCAGTTCCTGCACTTGTCCAAATAAATCCTGTGCAGGCAGAACACTGCACTTCAGAGAAGACTGCTCCTTGCTGCGCTTCCGCATGTAGCAACCCCAATTTAAGGCTGCAGCTGGACTGGGAGGCAGTTAAACACTTCTCATCATATTGTACAAGATGGAGATAGACTGTAAAGGTGGCCCCCACGTGGGCCTGAACGATTACACATGGCGTGTCTATAGCATCAAACCCATGTTAGAGCAGCTGGTGTGCAGACCTGCTGGGGAGGGTAGGGAGGGCTGCTCGCTGGAAAACCACACATGCAGCCAGCAGAAGTGCACAGCTTCACCGACCAACAGGCAGAGATTATAATTTATGCTGTGTATGGTACTGGAAGGAGCTTTAGCTACTGAGAAATGGGTGGTGGATTCCTGAGCACCCCTGTGGATGCTGATGGGTTTGGAAGAGTTGCAGCCTTAAGAGGGGATGGGGATCAGGCTTCCTGGGAGGGATGGGGATGCCCCTGCTGCCCGCCACAGTCAGCTGCCTGTCTGGGGACTGTGCAGGACAAAGGCAGGATGACACCCAAGGCTTGGAAAAAAGCTCGCATTGGAAAACCACACCCCGTCTTTGATGAGAAAGAAGTAGCAGGACTGTTTTGGGGCCAGGGGCAGACTGCTACTTGATGCTGCTGCCTGCTTTGCCTCACTCGCACTTGCTTTAAATAGAGGAACTTGTCTGATGAAAGCATCAGTTTTTACAGACTTCCTAAAAGAAAAAAATGTTGGTTGTGATTTTGCATAACTGACATTGTTATCTGAGAAGATAATTGTTGGGTGTGATAGTAAACATTCCTGTTCTCCACACAGCCAGCAGGTTTCGGGAATTAATAGGGAATACTTGTTTGAGCAGTTATCCCTGATGGGTTCCAGCTTCCCCCCTGAGACAGGACTCACTGCACCCTCTTGGGACTCCAGTATCTCTCAAACGCAGCCCACGTTTCAAGACTCTCTCAAAGATCAGCCAGCCCACAAGGCAGCAGTTGCGATCCTCGCTCTCTTGTGGTTTTTTTTAACTAATATGGATTATTTAGTTAGTTGTGGTGAGGACCACTGTATAGAAAAGTCTGGATACCACCCTAGGTATGAGCTACAAGACAGTCAACATGGGCTTTTTTCCAAACGTTCAGGTGGCCCTTTGAGCCCCCTCTCAGCCCTTGCTACCTCCATAGGCACAACCAAGGAGTGGCACTTTGCCACCACCATGCCCATTCCAAAACCAGCCTTGCCTGGGTGAAAGCCACGTCAGGACAGAAGGGAAATAAAAGGCAGTGGCGGAACAAGAGAGCAGGCCTGTGCACTAGCAGTTGCAGTGTGTGTTAGGTTCCACACCTGCTTCAAATCTGTCAGATAAGCAGGAGACTCTCACTCCTCTGCCAGCGTGCCATGGGTGTGAGACAGCTGTGTAAGCATCATGCTGACCACAACGTATTAAGCTGGTGGGAGCACAGTGACACACCATCACAGCAGTGGTAGGATGGGCTTTAGGACTGCAGAATATGGTGTTTGGGCTTTGGGACAAGGACTTGCTTGCATGTTTGTTCCCGACTGTGAAGACATGCTTTGTGGCGGTGGGTTGCACTCTCTGGGGTGAGCTTTGCTTTTCTAAGGATTCATATTCTCTTGTCGTTGTGTCCTGGTGGTTTTCACAGAATCACTGCAGATTTCTCTTTGTTGCCTGCAGCCGTGGGCAGGTGCAGCCAGCTTGCTGGACTGGTTCACCTGATTGGTATTTTTTCCACAAGCTACCTTCCTTCCTTGTATCTTTGGAAAAGCTGTGTGAACTTTTGGCTTCCTGCTTGATAAGGCTATCAAAACCGCTGTGTTCCCTTCCTGGTGAAAAGGAGCATAAGGCTCCTTGCCAAGTGCGTGCAGGAACAAGCACTATGTGCTATAAAAGGCCTTTCTGCATGGCAGCTTCACATCTTCACCAGCATGTATAAAAGCTGTTGTAAACTTTCGTCTCTACAGGTGCCTGCAAAGGTGATGCAGGATGCTTGGAACTGTAAAGCATCTGGACAAGTGCTTTGGCTCCGTGAAGTTGCTGCAGCTTTCAGTTTACCTGGGTCAGCACCAGGAGTCCAGTGTGATCCCCTTCATGATTATGTGGTTCTGTGAAGAGAGAAGGTGCACCCCATGCTTGACAGGAGGACAGGTTGTGAGCAAGCGAGATACACAGACCCATCTGAGAGAGAGTTTGTGAAAACTTCCCACGTTCTCAGAGTGTGTGTTATGTTTGCTAAGGGAGTAGTTACTGCCTTGTCCTTGTGCGCTGTCTCTCTCAGTCTTGTTTTAATTTCTCTTTATCCATAACATAGAGAAGAAAGACTTCATTGTGCTGTGTTTACTGTTCTACATACCTGCTTCAGTGAGTAAAGGTACAGATTTTGTAATTTGGGGATAAATAAGCAACTACTCAATCAGTGTGAGCAGTGGAAGAGAGAGACACAAGAAACCGGTTGGTGGGGACTTGAGCCTAAGAGAAGGGGAGGAACAGGCATTCTGGCTGTCAGTAATTTGAAACAGGAAGATGCCATCTTCTCTGGGCCACAAAACATAAAAATCTCAAGGAATGGGAAACTCAGAAAAACCCCATATCTTTTTCAGATAAGATGTCTGTGATTTTCTGTGGCCATTTGTGGTAACGTGCGTACATATGCACACCACCCTCAATAATAAAATTTCACAAGAAAACTGCTCTGGTAATGTGTTTTTCCAAAACCAGGCAGAGTAAGAGCTTCAGGAGGCTCAGGACTGCCTCCAGCAGCCACTTCAGCACAGCATCTTCTGCATCAAGCAGGAGATGGTGGAGGCAGGCAGAAGTGCTCAAGTCCCAGCAATGCGCCTGGACGGGCCCCAGGCAGGATGTGTGCTTCCCACGCCACCCACCTCCAGCACTTGTGTAAAGGGTGAGTGGGTGGCCAGGGTGTGACATCACAACACAGCATCTGCTCACATCCTTACACTGCTCCAAAACACCACAGGCTATAAAGCGCACAGAAAGCTTGAAGCCATCTCCCAGGGTTTTATCCCTAAAGCCTCCTGGGAAATCAAACTCTCATTCCAGACTCAGACCTAGTCACATGTGAGATGACAAACATTGAAATGAGTCTCAGATCTGCTCATCTTTTTCTTGTTGACAGCATTCAAATCTCTCTGGTTTTAGGCCAAGTTTTTATAGTTGTTTTCTTGTGGTTTTTTTTAATCCTTTTTATTATAAATACATCTCTGCAATTCTTTTTGAGAGATTTCAAACAGAAACTTCTTATGCGAGTGTGGCAGAAGACAACTGATTTTCAAAATTACCCTTCAAGCCAACCACAGAAAAAAAAGCAGAAAGAGAAGACAAAAATGAGTCCTTGTCACATGAACAGGCATGAAGTTGCCGTTTATGCTGCATTTCATGGTTCTTATGTGAGCCCAGTATGTTCCAGCAGCACTGTCAATACAAGTGTTATTTGATTAGGAAGCTTGAATTAAGCGGCTACTCCTTAAAAAGTAGCCTAGCAGACTAAACTGAGGGATTTTAATTAAGGCACTTCCTTGTGAGGAACAGTGAAGGGCACTGGGAGCATGAGCTGTTTAGTGGATTAGTTCCTGAGAGGAGGCAGATTCACAAAGCATCATCATCTGGAGGTGCCCTGGTCTGCCATGCAGGCAGGAGCATTTTGGTGAAGGAGTCCTGGCCACATACGCTGCTGTTCTTGCTGCCTCACATGAAGCCCAGGCAAGTCTGGTCCTGAGAGAAGCCCTGCAGCAGCTCGCACCATCCATGCTGACATAATCATGGTGGCCTAGAAAGGAGCAGCAGTGCAGAGAGAAGAGTCCTCCTCAACAGGAGCAAGGAAAACTGCTGGCATGCACAAATAGGGCCTCTCTCAGGCGTGTGGACCTAGAGGACTTCATGAATGTCACAGTCTGCAGGAAGAAGGGTAAAAAGTTGTATCTGTGGTCTACAGAACAGTGTACAGGTGATTTGTTGTCAATAGTAGCTAGCCAGGGGTGTCTGGAAAATAGCAAACTGTGCTAAGAGGAGATGAATAGATAATCCTCTGAGTCACCATCAGGGCATATGGGAAGTTGATGCTTGGTGGGAAGAAGATGAGGAGTGGAAGATTAGTGTAAAGGGTGTCAGAGGTACGTGTTTTTCCAGGCACAGCAAAACAGAGGACATGTCACTTCCCTGGGGATTTGCATTCTCTATCTCTTCCTTCCTCCCTCCCTGTCTTTGTTCCCTCGCATCACAGCAAATCCAGCACCCATCTTCAAGTGCCGGTGACTATACCCTGCTACAAGACTTTCAGTTCCTCCAACAGCTCCCAGATATCTCGCTCCTCTCACACCCTTATCCTCTCCTGTACCAACTGCTTTCAGTGTCCCTCCATTGTGACCTGGACAGAAGGCAAAAGATACTATGCTGTTTAGAGCTATTTAAAATAATTTAAATAAAATACTGCTCTACTGTAGCAATAGAAGTTTTGCTCTCAAAAAGACCACTAATTTGGGCCTCCTTCCTCTCCACAGCTGCCTGTTATCCCAAGACTTGTAGGATCTTTGAGATTTCTACTTCATTGTCAAATTTGGTGGAATTCAATCAACCTGAACAAATCTATAAAGAAGGAGTGACAGACACATAGGGTAGCACAGTTCCATAAATGAAATTACCCTACAAAATCCATCTACAAAAGAGCTTACTGCTAGTCATAAAATGAAGAAACTGGTTTCATTTGAAAAGAATTTGCAATCTGGCTTTTGTGGTTTTCTGCAGGGGAGACTGATAAAGGTCTGAATTCCAAGCAGGGGTGTAGGCAGAATAAAAGAGTTAGCCTCCTCCTTTAAATGATGGGAAACATCAAAGTGATTAGCCCAGCAGACTTGTACAAGGAAACAATTTTCATATCTGTGCTCAAATAACAATGATACAGTCCATTCTTGTAGTATGCATCAGCTGAGGATCTCAAAGTGCCTTGGAGCTCGTTGAGCACTCCTACCTCCACTTAAAATGCACCATCTTTGGAGAGACACGCAACAGCCGCTTTGCACAAGAGCTGGCACGAAATGTGGAAGGCACCCATATTGCATCTTTCTTAAATGGGGATTGATCAATATGCCAAAGGTGATGTTTTGTACAGTCAAGAGAAAGGCTTGGGACATGGGTGTTACCCTTTTGTGGGTTACCTCTCTTGACCTAGCTAGATATGCCTACACATCATTTAGACTGTGTACAGAGCAATCCCATGGCGCCCATGAAGATTTGGCAATGTCACGTCACCAGATGGCAGAATTGAGGACTGAATACTAGGATTTGTTGGTGGTGACCAAAAGTTTGTCCCTCAGGATGGCTGTTTCATCACCCATGGGACACAAGTTGCTGAAGTCAGTGCACTTCCAGAGAATAAGTGATCAAATTACCAACACAGTCACCAAGGTCAGTACAATTACCTTTCTTGCTGGTCGCTTCAGAAATTAGTCCAAGGGTTGTGTTGAGCCTTTTCCCACTTAAAATCTCATGGTTTACAAGTAAACCAGACCAAAACTTGGAGGGTGTTGTTGGAGGGTGTTGTTCCTGTACCCTTAAGAAATGGCTGCTGAAAGAATTTGGAAGTGCAATGAGAGGTAGCTGCAAAGGCTGATTTTCAACATCCAACCTCAGCCTTGCTCCAGCCATATCTGAGCAGTCACATCTCATGGTCTCTGTGTGTGGTACCTTCTGCCTCACGCTGGCCCATCCCAAGGCCCCTGGCACATGCCTAGCGCAGGGCTGCCGCTCCGCCCGGCTGGGACCCACGCTGGGATCAGGCACGGCCTCCTCTGCCACACCTGCCCTGCAGAACTGCAGGCAGACATGGAGCAGGGCTACCCCAAGGCAAGGCTCATGCTCCAGCATAATCCCCACCCTCAGCCTGTAGCTACCAGCGCTCCTGCCCTGCATGACCCAGTACCCCACATGCACCCAACAGCTACTTCCAGTGCCAGCGAAAGGGGCAGCTGGAGTCAGCATGGTCTTCCCAAAAATAAACACACACAGGGCTCTTTATATACTCATGGTTAAGCTACTGATCTAACTTTGTTCATGCTTTTGCAAGAGAATTTTTCTGTTACTGCTTAGGAAAGCTTCCTATCAGCTTAATTTCATATTCCTGACTGGCATGTGAATGGCAGCCTCCACAACAGGGCACCATAACTCTGCAACCTGGCTTTTGTCCATCAAAGGGCTTATTTCCTTTGTCACCACATGTGGATGATTGTCTAAATAGAACCAAGATATATCTATACACCTTATGGAATTCATGCTTTAATAGAGACTTGTGGTTCCAGTTGTTTACTTTATTTACTACCTCTGGTTTCCAAAATCCTCTAAGCTCCTGGGTATGCTTTTCCAAAATTTATCCCAGTTGATAGTGCCACACATAAGCCTCTGTATTACTCAAATAACATCTGTGGTTGCTACTTCGATGGCTCCTCAAGCACTCAGTGCTTGAAGTGTTTCACTCAGTGCTTGAAGTGTTTGCAAGTGATCTTATTTATTCTGTGTCCAGTTTAAACTGCTTGCACATAGCAACTAAAAGAGTTTCCTACTGTCTCTGGGAAAGCTGGCCTTCAAAACCACTCCCCTGTGCTGCCAAGCTGTTCATTAACACCTTTGCATTGTAAATGCACTGAGAATGGAGCCCTGTGGGAAACAAGTGGTCTCAAAATCTCCCTGTATTCACAAGAGGGTCCCCATGGCTCAGATCCTGCTCCTCCATCACATTTCAGCTCTCTGATTCTCACTTGTAGGTGCTAAAGGTCAAGGCTGGGTCCACAATGAATAGTCAGCAACTGCAGAATGCAGGAGAAAGAGGTCAGGGCAACACTTGGAGAACACTCAGATATAATGGTGCAAACTGGTACCTGAAATGAAGCGTCCATACCAGGAAAACTTGAAGAACAAGGGCTAAATGCAGCCCTTGCTGGCAGACATCATGGTGGGTGAGTTATAATCTCCCAGAAGGACACTGGCAAGTCAACCAGGAGGTGCCCATGGTCCTGTTCATACATTTTGTAAAGAAAGAATCTCAACTCCTTTTTTTAAAGGAACAATAAATTTGATAATTTTTTTTAAAATGAGATTTGGAGTGGCACAGCTAGTGATGCAATGAAGAGAAAACCATCAGCTGTGACAAGTTACTCTGCTGCAGACAGCCCATTGATGAATAGCTCTCCTTGTAGATAAATTCCTTTATCGACCCCTGACACTCATGTAGAGGCTTTCCCCCTCCCTGCCCCATTTTATACACGTTTCCATAGCATTCTTCTTTTCCCTCCCTGTGCCCTCTGTCTTGTGTTGAAAACATCCACATGCAAAGTGGATTGATCATCAAGTTCTGGGGCTCTCTGGAGTCACTACAACAAATTACAAATGATGTGAACTGATGGCATGAAATAAATAATCTCTGCAAACGGCATGATGTACTAGCCTGTTTGCTGCATTAGTCAGACACATGCTTCAGTTCAGCAAAGCACTGCCAAAAATTCTGACCACACCCAGAAAGAAACATGAAAATATTCCTCCCAGGAAAACAGAAAGCTTATTTTAGTTAATTTTTGAAATGAGATGGTAGCCAGCTAATTGGAGTTGACACAGGAAGAGAACAAGAAAGCAGTATAGCCCTCCTTCCTCAGAAACGAATTATAAATCATTCAAAGAGTTTTTAAATTATTCGGCTATTGAAAAAATGCAGACAAATGCTGGATGTGTGCAAGACATACAAATCTATGTGTGAATTTAGGGGTAAAAGTGTGCATAGATTCTAGACAATCACATGGCATATCATTAATGTCCCCTTTGAGGGTTTCAGAATATCAGCAGGCAGAAAAAAAAGAAGGAAAAAACATCCCTCTTAGGTCAAACACAGGCCTGGCACAGACTTGGGCAGCCCTGTGTCCTGACTCAGAGAGGACCTAACAGATGCTTTATAAAGAATACAAGAAAGAAAGCAAATAAGAGCAATCCTAGACTTCCACAATCAAGCAGGCACTCTGGGGAATTTCTAAGCTGGAGGCTACATCTGGAGTCCCATTTTTAATAGCCACAGAGATGCTTACTGCTCAGGTGGTCTCTGTCTGCATGCTGGGGAGGTTCGCCTTGTAAATAGAAGAGAGGAACAGCCCCAGGGACTGCTCTGGGCTGATGCAGAAACAGCTACCACCTGCCCCCGCTCCTCCAGGGAGCCCCAGCTTCAGGGCATAATCAGTCCTGGGTTCCTTTGCTGAGAGAGTCAACAAAAGTTATTATCATTAATATAAATTGTGGTGATGGACTCCCTAATTCTGTTCAGAGAGGTTATTATACAACTATTACACTGCAACAAAATGTGACCACTGCTGATCTGGGCTGGTTTGAATTAATGATCCAGAAATGAAAGACTCTATATCCTATTAACAGTCTGCCAAACAATGCCAAAGCCCATTACTTTGGTTTATTTGTAACCCGTCAGAAAGGACCCAATGCAAATCCAGATCTGGAGTCAAGCCAGAGAAACTCCAAAGGCATCCCTACCATCTCTCTCACAGGGCAAAGCAGCGACAGCCTGGGTTCACCTAGCAGTGGGGAAAAACTCATTTCCATGGTCTTTTGTTCACAGAGATGCATGTTGGAGGACAATGATTAAAAGCGACTGGGGAGACACGAAAAGGGACTTGGACCCCCACTTTGCAAAAGCCACTTGCTACACCAGAGCTGCAAGGTGTAAATGCAAGACAATCACCTTCAATTTCAGCTCTGGTCAGTGTATGACCTTGTTTTGTGCTTGGCTGGTTGCAGCTGGCAAAAGGTGGGGTGGGTTTGGCAATGGCAGGGGTGCAGGCCCTGGAGTGCACTGTGGGGACAGGTCCAAGCGGGGACACCCCATCACCTGCAACTTGCAACCCCTCTCCCTGCAGGTTGATTCAAGCCAGTAGGACCCTTCAGCTGGCACAGGGCCACCATTACAGGACATTCCCACGGCATGTTTCAACCCAGCTCCCTACCCTACCACCCACACAACCATTGGTGCAGGGAGTGAAACTTTGATACCACAGTGACAAGTCTATGTTATTGTGTTAATTCAAGCAATAAAGTGATAAGGGAATACCAAGGATACTGCCCCGGGAGCGAGTTCTGATTGCAGGGCCATGTGCCGGTCTTGGCAGCTTGATGCTAATGATTGCCTAGGAAATAGCCCAGGTAGGTTGTGTGCTGGGCTAGCGGCCCGGTCAAGTGCAGCACTGCAGGTTTTGCTATCTGCTTACTGCTGGAGACTACAAGTAAGGATAGGCATACAAGTGAGATGAGACGATCTGCAAAAAATAAATCACCCCTTCCCTCCCCATCGTTCCCATCTGATGTGAAAGGAGAAGGGGGAGAAAAGACAGCCTTTCCCCCAGGCCCCCTGCATCCTCCGCCCCCGAATGAGCTGATGCAACAGCATCACCACCTCAGCAACTGACTGCAGCCTTGATCCAGTCCAGACTTTCTGCAGATCCCTACTGGAAGGAAGCCATTTTTCTTAAGTGTATTTCCAAGAAACAGTTGACAGGCTTGGCACAGCTATTCCTGGAAATGTTCAATAGGTCATCTTCTGGAAGAGAGTGCTGACTGATGGAATTGAACAGATCTTGTTCTGCGTGTCGTGTGCCGCTCGCTCCCTCTCTCGCGGTGTCTTGGCATTCGCCTTTGCTCTGTGCCTGGGCCCCCTACTGCCACGGCCTCCCCACCCACCAGCTTGGGTGGCGCAGCAGCCTGTGCCCAACCTGCTCTGCACCGAAGTGGCCGTGGGATTCAGTGTGCTGGGAACCGTATTTCCCTCCTGGCAGCGCTGCCCTGGTTGTCTTGTGCTGCCAGAACAATTGCTGCGTGAAGGCAAACGTCCCCAGACTGTAAATTACAGAGCTACCCGCTTTGCACGCAGCCACTGGTACCATGGAAATCCTGCGCACGTACAGAGACAGGCGTGTGCGTGGCAGTCGGGAGCACGGTGACATGGGCTGTCCGACTCTGCTGTCCCTGCTTGTCCCTGGCTGAGGCACATGCCAGAGATGGGCTTTCAGCTTTTGCGTCATGTTGTTGTTTGCCAGCAGCGAGGAAGCTCAGGGTGAAGTCATGCTGGGAGAAAGCTGCTTAAGGTGAGGCACTCTGGTAAGGGAAAAGCCCAAGATCCATGCTGGGTGATTTCTTCTGAGCTTCTCCTATGTTTAACCTGTTTCTGATTATAATTGCCAAGAAAGTTCTATTCCCTTCACTGTTTTTGGGGCGGATCCTGGCATCTCTTGCTAACTGAGGAAAAGGTCTTGGACAGTGATCACGGCCCAGCCTGAGCCAGGGCAGATCAGGATGTCTTGCTGGCACTCCCACCCAGGGTGAAGAAGTACTGCCGTGTGCCAGGACACCCTCACTGGCAGCAATAGGGAGGGTCTGGGAGCAGGGACAGTCATTCAACCTCCCCAACCTCTGTTTACCAGCCTTGGCATGTAAAAACTACCAAGGATCGTGCCCTCAGGGCACCAATCAGGAAGGAAAGTTGCTTCATTTCAGAAAAGCACTTAAGTTTGCCCCATGCAGAGTGCCATAGCCTGGCTCTGCATTGTCCCAACCAGCCCGGCTGCAGATGAGGGAGAGCTCAGGACCCGACTATATCTGAGCTTCAGGGTCAGGCTTGCCCTTCTGCCCACAACAGGTATTTTATATCCATGTTCAGAGAGATTTAGCATGGCTGGATGCTTTTAAGTTTGGCCTAGATAGCTCCTTATCTTGCTGAAGGATCTTTGCTTCTGTAACAGCACAACCCAGAAGGTATGTGCTGATACCATAAACAGCAGCCGTGTAATGCTCCCTGTCCCATGAGAGAAGCAAGAGCAGGGCTTGTCTTCATGTCCATCCTCAATACTTTGAGATGGATAAAGCCCTGGAAGGACAGCCTAGATGTTTAACCAGGATGTGGTGCAAAGAGCTGCCCTTGCCTCTGCGTTTGGGCTGTGCTGATTCTGCAGGTTAAATACTGTTTTTCTTTCTCTTCTGAAGTCTGTGAATGCAGCTGTTCACTAAAATTATTTTTAAACAATGCTTTGTAGTTTCTATGTTGTCCCACTTCAACGTTATCCACAAATAATGTACTTCCACTCTGCTAGGAGTTAAATTTCATCTGTATCTGAAAAAATATCAAGACAAAACACACTCAGTCTAAACAGTCACCAGAGCAGATCCACTGAGTCCTCAGGCAGAGGCTCAGAGAAGCTATTCCTTTTCCCCTTTCACATCACAGATACATTGCACTGCTGCTTGATTTCCTCCTTATTGCCCCCTCCTTGATCCCCAGTGGCCCAGAGCTCATCTCCTCTAGCCTGTGGGTTCCTAGAAGCAGTTTAGCATACAACTGCAGAGGTATTTTAAGACAGAAAAAATGAGGATTGGAAGGCACTCCCTTGTGGTAGCAATGCAAACAGGGGTGAACATGCAGTAGACACTCGTTCCCCGTGCCTCTGGAGCAGCCCCACTTCACACTTTCCTGCTCATTCTTAGATGCTGCAAGTCTTGCCTGTTTGAAAAATCCAAAGAATTTTTTCAAGGAGACAGTAAAATCACTGCCCCTGGTTACTGGTGAGCAGTGCAAGGGGGGCTACCCTGAGCTCACAGGCACCAGGGCACCCAGGCCACTGACTTCAAACTAGAAGCCCATGAAAGAGAACACTCACGCCTGGTCACCCCACTGCAAACACAAGAACGGACCCTGAAGTGTAGCCCAAAACCAGGACTTTCCCCAGGGCTGAGGGAAGGTTTGAAATGAAAGGTTCATTTTAGAGAAACTCTTTCAAAGGGATGATGTTGTAACCCTTCTGAGTAGAGAAAAGGAATGTGCCTTTACTCTTTAGGTTTTGCTCTCTACCTCCAAAGCGTGGGACCGAGGAACACTTCTCCCATGAACACCCTCTTATGCGTGGGTGCAGTTGCCTGCTGCAGCATGTCCATCGGGATGGGAGCCATGCCTGTGGCTTCCCTCCCCCACTTCCCTTGCCCCAGCTCCCATGGGTCTTCTCACCCACTGATGGGAACCACAGGCATGCGCACACTGTAGACCTATTACTGTATTTCTCTAAATTGAGCTCACTGTGGGGTGCACCTGCTCTGCCACACTGGCAAAGCTGTGTTTTTCCAAATCTATGCCTTCTAGTGCATTTTTAGAGGCCTTAATAAACATCTCAAATCATCATTTGTTACTGACTTAATTACGGGTTGTCACCACTCAGCAAGTATTTCAAACAGGTGACAGTGACAAACACCCTGCCATGAGCAGTATGCAAAAGGAACCCTTGAAAAAAGAAAAAGATCTCTAAGATAAAGGAGGAGTCATTCAAACTGACACTTTTTAGGGTCCTTGCCTCCTAGGGGCTGGACATACAGAAAAATGTGCAGAAGTATTTTATCCAGCATGCATGCATTCATGCATTCTTTCATTCATTCATTCTTAAAAGGCTTCTCAAAGACTCTGTAATTTTCAGGAGCTCATGGATGCCAGCAGGAGCAGCTGCCATGCCTTCCTCAGGGTCTGGGGTTCCCACCCTGGCAGCAGAGGCTGCAATTCCATCGTCCTCCATTCTAGTACAGTGCTGAGCAGTGGGAGGGCCTCCTAGAAGAGGAGGCTTTGCAGAGCTGTGTCCAGCTGAAGAACACACCTTTCACCTGATCCTCTAGAGACCACTTTTCTCTATGCAAGACTTGCTGAGTCAGCAGGAAAAGCCACTTAATGCTAAATGCAAGTAGGTCAGGGTAAGAGTGGAGAAAGGATATAGTAGAAGGGGACAAGTTGTAGGTTTTTGAGTAACTGCAGGAGAACTCATTGTCCTCTAGCTGAAAAAGAAATCCTAGCCTACAGTCTGGGGCAGGATTCATGTGGAAGATACATCTTTTAAACCATACAGTGTTTATTAATAGAATGTCCTTCTCTAAACCTAGATTCCCTATAGCTTGGTGTCTGCTGATGGGCAGCTAACAGTCAGTGTTGCTTTGTCATTTTGTTCAGACCTGTGGGTTTTAAGAAGCCATTTAGAAACATCTCTTCCATTTTACTTGCCCGTGCGTCTTCTCAGTGTCTGGCCAGCTTGTGGCTGATAGTTCTCAGTGACTCACAGATAAAACCTATTAAAAAACCCCTGAGCAGTGACGCACCAGATGTGCAGTGAAATTTTAAAAACATGCTATGACTTTTCAGGAATACATGCAATTAATATTAAACAGATGCCTGAAGTTTCCTGCACAGCTGTTTCTCTATTATGTGTCATGACTTTTAATGGCACTGAGGTGAGACATACAGACATGAGGAAAAGCAAGCCTACTCCAAATTCAAACTTTTAAAATTCTAGCAACAAAGGGTACTGGGGGGGGGCGGAAGGGGGCAGGGAGGAGCCAAGACACTGAACCTCTCACAAGCCACAAAATGGAACATATTTGCTCAGGAGTGCTGCAAAGCAAACAGTCAAGTATCTTGGTCAAGGTAACATATAAGATCTACTGCTGGGAAATTTATCACCTTTGTTGGGCACTCTCGTCTTTGCTGGTTTCCTTCAAAAGATCTATTTTTGTAGCAGGGATCCACTCTGTGTTTTTACACAGCTGGGACTAGAACTCGATTACAAGGCTGCATTTTGTTCCAGAATCCCTCTTGCTGTGCATGAACTGTTTAGACAAACAGAGTAGGTATTTTTCCAAGGAAGCTTGTCTACCAGGTTTCAATTTCCTTTTACTGGATACATGAACCCTTTATTATCCTCAGAAAGGCCTCCCTGAAATTCACCTTGTCAGGACATCCACAGCTGGTGAGATGGCAGCATTACTGCAGCAGCCATCAGCATTGGCAGCCAGAAGCATCAGGGGCTGCAAACACCTTGTCTCAAAAATCAGGACTTTGGGTGTGGATTGATTTAATTTGACACAGGGGATGGGATCCATCTCAATTAATGTACACATCTATAGCTGATCTGGGCATCAATTATAGTCACTGGGGGGTGAATTCATCTCATCCTAGAAAAAATAATGAGAAAAGGCAGATGAATTGCACCCAAAAGGCGCCTCCTTCTCTCCCTTGACTATAAAAGTATGTGATAGGCATTGGCTGTGATGTAGGTGCCACTACAGGAGATGTCTAAAGTAAGATGAATCATTTGGCTTTCCAACACTAAATGTTTGGCCAAAGCTAGTCATCTATACTCCTTTGACAGTCAGTGGAAAAGAGATCCTTCTAGAAGATGTCACCCACTTCTACCTGACAGGTGGGCTGAACTGCTTGCCAGTAGAGCCCATCTTCATTCTGCTGTCCACAGGAGAAGTGTAGGAGACATGCCTGATCATTAGCCGGTGAAAGTCAGCAGGGATGATGTCAGGTCTCCACCTTGTAGGGTTTCTTTTCTTCAGGCTCACATCCTCCTCATTCATGACCTCAGTAAGGCCTCAGCTCATCTTTTGGCTGGCATGGTGCAAATGTGTCGGTACCTTCGCATTTTCTCGTATATCTTTTCTGGCTCCAGGTTTAAGCAGCTACAGTGACACAAGAAAGCCCCTGGATGGTAAGTTCCAGTTCCAAACTGGGTACTCTCCGGTCCCTTACATATAGGGTGCAGTTGTGCCTCCCACTCACTGCCATCCCTCCCACAGGGATCTCCTGTGGGCCCAAATCTCTCCAGCAATAGCTGCTGTCATCCCCTGTGTCATTTTGGAGGCTTGTTATAGTTCTGATATTTGCTTTCTCACTATTCACCGTGCCTTCTGCAGAGAGTCACAGACAGTTTATCAGTTACCAGGAGCATGCTTTCTGGGTTGAAAAGCAATTTCCTTTTCTCCTCTTATTGCAGGAGCCTAAAGAGAGTTTGATTTATGCCATCAGTTTTAGATTTAAAAATCTTCAGCTTCACCTAGGTACATTTCCTGGAGATCAGCAATGCTTAGTATAGTAAGCATTTAGTAATGCTTAACAGATGAGCAGTTCTGTTATGCCATATGATCATCTCGTATACATTTGGTCTGATTTTTCCTACCATGTTAGTTATAGCCACTATCAAACGGTGTCATTCTTCTTTTCCTCTTTCTCCTACCAAGCTTATGATCCCAGGAGAGGTCATAGAAGTGAATGCAGCAACCCTGTAGTTGCCTCTTCTGATCAGCTGCACTTCTGGCTTGCTATTGTGCAGCACTCCTACTTTGTTGCTGGAATAGCCCTTAAAAAACATAAGCGCTCATCAACATGCTCATGTAGGGGAACACAATGGCGTTATTTGAGAAATGTCTGCCAGGGAAAGTGGCATTCACCACTGCACAGATGGCTGAAACTCAACTCTTGCTGGATTTCTGCTAGGCTTGTCAGAAGTATGAGCCACTGTGGCTCACCCTGAGGGTCTACACAAGCCCACGCTGTCCGTGGTGGGGAAGGCAGTGGTACTGGCCATGGGCATGCATCAGAGCCAGCTTGGGCATGTAGCAAAGAGGCACCAAGAGGAATGAGCAGGAACACAGGCCTCTGTACTGGGCCCAGAACTCCCCCCTTACTCTCTTCCAAGTTTGGAGCAGGTTGCCCAGGGAGGTGGTAGATGCCCCAATCCATTCAAGGCCAGGTTGGACAGGTCTCTGAGCAAGCTGGTCTAGTTTCCCTGCTCATTGCAACGGGCTGGACTAGATAGCCTTTAAAGGTCTCTTCAGCCTAAATAATTCCATGATTCTATAATTTTATAAAACTTCAGAAAACAACCTGAAGATGGGACAGTTGAGAGAGGTTTTGAAGCAGCTGATACTTCTGTTGAGTTAATTTTGTTCCCAAGGAACCAGCTATTTTGGTTGCCAGTGTCTTGAAGCAAGGCTGTGCTTTGACTCACAGGCCCATCCCAGAGCTGGGCAAATCTCTCACAGCCTCAGACCAGGAAGCAGATTTCTCAAGCCAGTGGAGCCTTGACATCCTCCAGCTCCGCTAGAACTGGACCAAATAGCTTGGGCATTTAAACCTGTCCCCAACCAATGGCCTGAAAGCCATCAGGAGGACTCGGATGGGATGGCCAAGAGTCATCGTCCAGCCCTGCATGGTGCATGTCCTGACACTGGCAGAGCACTCCTGTCCCCTGTGTGGTGGGGCAGTGGCGGCCGTGCACCCCTCGGCCACCGCTGGGTGAGCTGCAGCCATGGTCAGAAGCATTTGCTGTCTGCTGTGCTTGGCCAGGTGCCTGCTGGTGCTTCTCTCGGGTGATGGCTCTGCTTCAGTCACTCGCGGCTTGTCACCTTGCCAGGACGCACGCCTTGTGGGATGAGCTTTTGGAAATCGCAGCTGGGTGCCCCGTGAGCAATGTCCCTTCTAGGAAAGCATGTTAAACCTGGAGCCGTCCTGTCAGCTGGATTTCAGAATGAAATATCATGTGTTGGTAGTGTCTGCCTAGGAAGAGAAAAAAAGAGAAAGAAAAATCCTACTTTCTGTGGCATGTGCTGGCACCTAAGGATAGGTGACCAGCAGGCAGGGACCTGGGGCAGCACTGGGAGAGAGCCCTCTGGGAGCTTGGAACCATATTCCCTCCTCTCTTGACCCCTTTATTCCTGCCCTCTACATGGTTATGCACACACGTCCCTCTCTGATCTGCTTGCTATTCCCTGGCTTTACCAGATGCACAACAGCTGACCCACCAGAGGCCCAAGCTGACATGGAAGCAGGGAAACCAACAACCCGTCACAGGGAGCCCAGTCTGCAGCTGAAACAGAGAAATCACAGATCTCAAATTCACAGCCAAATGGTCAGCCAGACTCAGGACTTCATTTCCAGGGTGATTTTCTCCAGATCTTTGTTATTACTCTTGCCTGCTGAGATTATGTGGCTCTTGCTTTAGACCACTAGTTTCAGGGGTTTAGTGGATTTCTTTTTTTCAGAGTTCTGTGGGACCCACATATTTGGTGGTGGATGAGAAAGCCTAAGTGTATCACAAGGAGGTAAACCTCTTGTTGCCTCTTCAAGGCCCATGCTGACATGCTTCGTACCATGACTGAGAAGCACACCCATGCTCCTTAGAGCTCTCTCTGCTCTGCAGAGGTTTTTGGGGCTCCCCCTGCTTGCTGTGCAATGGCTGCTTGCTTCGACAGCAACCCTGAGTGTGCACAATCTCGGGCTCACTACGCCTTCATTGAACTTTGCTCACCAGAAGTCTGCATCACTCTAAAATCTGCAGTCTGAAGTGGTTTCTCAAATGCTGCAGAGTCAGGACCAGCAATGGAGAGCAATAACATGTAACTATTGGGGCCCATTTCACATGCAGACATCAGACCCAATGCCACAGAGAGCCCAGCGAGAGGCAAGTAAAATTCCTTCAGAAGGTTTGGCTTCCCAGGTCTCCTCATGGCTTGTTTATAAATCCTGAGATTTTTCTCAGAAGTCTTTATTATCCAGAACAGGGGTGTGTGCTGTTCGCATGCTGCTTCTTGGAAATTACTGGGAGGCAGCTTACTGGGAGGTAATTCTAGATGGGAATCTGAACAAAAGGTGTTGCTTAAGCATTTCGAAGAATAATTGAGCACTTGCTATGCAGTTTGTTTAATAACCTGAAAGACGGATCCTTATCAGAAGTCTCCACATGCTCTAGTTACTCAATTGCTTTCTTATTTAAATAAAGCCTATCAAATATGTCCATAAAAATAAAAGTACCTCATAAAAGGCAGTTTCACTGAGGTGTGCCCGCTCTAGATAATTAAATTAAATGCTATATTTTCCTGCTAGTATATCTTTATATCCTTTTTTTTTTTTTACAGGGCTGTTGTGTGCCTGTTGGGCTTTCAAGGGCAATGACTGTGCCATGAGTCCCCAGCACTATTCCTGCTAAGGTGCCATGGAGGCAAATGTCATTGTTGGCTCACCCTGACTAGTCTTAACCAAGTGGAAGCACTCCCAGCCCCTTCCTGGAGTTCACACGGTGAAGCTGGGAAGCTTCACCCTCCTGATGGAGAAAGTATCACTAAAAAATCAAAATAAACATCAAAGGAGTGTAAGAGTCTCTGTGTGCCTGCTTCCTAGAGAATGGTGTTCAGTGTGCATGCAAAAAACCCCCCAAAACACACCACTCTAGTTTGCAAGGATAACGGAATGATTCTCTCCAGGATAATCCAAAATCAGTAGGGCAAAGACAGACAAGTATAATAAATAACAATAAAATAGCTAATGATTGAAATCACAGTGAACAGTGACATGCAGAAGTCACAGGCAGTAGAATGACTGCACATTTTCAAAGTCAGAAGGGCTAATATTTGAGGCCCACACCTGAGCTGCATGCCACTGGGCAGGCTTACTTAAAGCTGCCAAATGACCAAGTGCAAGTATCCCAGCTGCAGGGAAAAATTCCCTCTACCAGCACAGAACCCAAACCAGACAGGAAGTGCTGGACCAATTCTGAATTTAAGAAAAAGCGAAATATTGTTAACCAAAAATTAGGCCTGCCTCTGGAAATACATCTTCAGCTGGGAACACTGCTGATGGGAGCTGCGCTTGAGCTGTGCTCCCAGCTAAGGTGCTGTCCTAACCTGCCCTGAGCCTGTTCATGAAGGTGACTCTGTCATGCAGAAACAGGACCTTGGGCTGTTAAATGTTATGCCCAGGCACACATTCCTCAGGACAGCCCTCACAAGAGAGAGAAATAACTCGCCAGCCAGTGAGCATATGCTGCAAGGAGCTGTTAAGGAGGTCTCTGTGCACCCTCTCCATGTGAATGAGCTTGCTGTTGGTATGGTGAAGGTCTGGCTGTCCTCCTGAGAACCCAGCAGCCTCTCTGCACAAATCTCAGCAGCCATAGCAAAGCACAGTACCTACTCTGCCCCATGGTCTAATGGGTTTGTCTCTCTCACGGCCTGAGGCCAGTTCAAGTACTTGGCTCATTTGATCCTGCCTGCCCTTTCCTAAGTCTGATAGCAAGGGCTGGTTCTGTGTGAGCCAGATGGGAAAGCTGTAAAGAAAGAAGAAAGAAAACCCACAGACTTCTATCACATTGTGCTTCTCTTGGGTCAACAGTGGCTTTGCAACCTCGATCTCAAGGTGGAAAACCCCATGAACGTATTAATGATCTCCTGAGCCATCAAATCTCAGGTTTTATGGGATTATTCTCATTCCAAAACTCAAAATTATCTTGGTTTTGGAGATTTACCAATATCTTTTGCTGAATGGCTCCACTCTTCTGGGTTTTTTTCCTTTTTCATGACTTTGAAGTGAATAGTGCAAAGTAGCACTTGGGGCAGTGAAAAGAGGATCCCATAGCCTAGAATGCTTACTACATCCACAACAATCCCTTTCCTTTTAATTGTCCCAAATCCAAAAAGACTGCCTTTTCAAAAGGAGGTAGTAAAAGTACCATGCTTCAGCAGGTTCCAATTAAAGAAGGCCTAATCCAGAGCACATTGAAGTTAATAAGAGACTTTTTGTCTCTTTGCTGTTGGGGCTTGGACCAGATATCAGTGTCAGAAATGGCACCTGTAATACATACAGATGTTTTAATGCAGTCTCTTCCTGCAGAAGACACAGGAATATTCCTGTGCCAACATCAGCTCTACCCACCAGTTTCAAAAGGAAATTGCAATTATTCTTTTTTCACAACTAAAATGCTAGCTTCAGAAGTGAATTCTGCTAAAACACATACTATTTTTTTAATCTGCTTATTTTTGTTTCTGGCAAATGTTCATTTTTCTTGGGCAATCAGTTAAAAAAGGCATTGCATTCAGGGGGAAAAAAAGCCAAATCACTGGATTTATTTTTAGATCTTTAGATCTTAGGTGACAGTAAGACACTTCAAAAGTTAAAATTCTTTTCATTTAGTGAAATTTGGACAAAGCTTTTGAATATTCACTGTAAACAGACAAAGGTTTTATGCACTGTCCTTTTAGCTCTACTTGTACTACGTCTTGACATTGGTCTATGTCTATGGAGAATATGGAAGCTTATAAACAGATTAGCTCTCAGAGACTGTTTTCATTTCCAATAAGAAACAAAACTGGCAGCATGACCACATTTAGCATGAGATGCCTTTTATTTTCTTTGAATATAATATGACATTGTTTATTTTTCCAGACTTTTGCAAAATGTTTTATTCCATAGATCAGTGACTCATAAAATATGACACCAGATGGAAATTTCCCCCATTATATCTGGGAGAAGTGGCTCACAGATGACTGCATTTTTGTTTTATACTCCAGCCACTCTTAACTGCTGGCAGTCTGACATGATTTTACCCTGAGAAGATCCTTCCTTTGTGATCATTCATACAGCTCATGCAGGTGAGAAGGAGTGCTCTTAGGCCTTGCCTATTGCCATGCTAAGGGTCCACCTGTACTTGCAGAGTACAAAACAGCTTTTATAGAGCTTATTTACCACTTAGGAGAGTTAAATGGGATGCCAGGGTCTCCTTCCTTTCCTCCAAGGACTGGAGGAAAGTTATGCCATCTGTTTCAGTGGAAGGTCCAGCAGTGGCCACCTTTATGCTTTCCTATCTTGGAGCTCCTAAACTCTGCCACAAATAAACAGATACCAATAATACCGGTTTCACTAGTGAGGATTTTTCGACATTGGTTAAGAAACCTAAACACATCAGAGAGAAGTTTCTGCTGGCTCACCTTTACCAAACTCATGCTCCAGCCGCACACCTCACCAAAGCGGTGGAACTGGGGCTCCCCTGGAAGTCAGCCTGCCCCCTGCACCAGTCCTGGGAGAACAGTGGGCAGAGAGGACAGGAGCCTCTGTGCAAGTCCCCTGTCACCACCCAAACTTTGGCACAAGGGAGTTTGAAACAAAGGGAGAGATGGGGAAACTCACTGAGTTGCCTCAGTCCTGAACACTCAAGTCACAGGCTTGTCTATGAGATTTAAATAAATAACATTTGCTCCTAAATTAGCAGAAAAGAATAAACATTTTAAGATCTTTTGAGTGTTCTAAGAGAGAATAAGAGGCCTTGCTATACATCTGAAGAATTAAATCATCTTAATTGCATCCTTCTGCAAAATAAAGCATTACATACAGAAGAAAAATATTTTTAAGTGGATGGAAAAATCTGCTGGGTTAAAGCAATACTACTGTCAGTTAAATGTATCCCTGCATTTGTGTAGTGCAAAAACAAGTTTAATAAAAATGAAGACTCTAATAGGAACATTTCCATGAATTTAAAAATAATAGCAATGGAAACAATCTCATAAAACAAGTAAACCTCTCCTTTCAATATTTGCAACTCAACTATTACAGGATTCATTTAGGCCTTGGGAATGTGAAAGCAACTATAAATTATGAATTATATGCTTTGCTCTACAATACAAGAGGGCAGGTTTTATAATCCTTGTCTAGCTGTGGCTCCTGTAATTTCAGTACCAGTTACAAGGGTTGTAGCATTTAGCCCACCTAAAGAAGGTGGAGAAATTACCTGATACGATACTCACCCATCAGGTTTCCAGTGGCCCATAGCAGATACTCAGAAGGATACCCGGCTTGAAAGGAAGTCTTACTTGGCATGAAACTTCCATCTACTGAAAGCTGTTTTCTTAACCATTAAAAAGACTCTAAGTATACTAGTTATGGATAATCTGACACCGGCCAACCATATTACAGGCTGCATCAAAAGAAGCGTGGCCAGCAAGTCCAGGGAGGTGGTTCTCTATCTCTTCCTCACTCCCGTAAGACCCCACCCGGAGTGCTGCTAACAGCTCTGGAGTCCTCACACAGGAAGGACACAGAAGTGCTGGAGTGAGTCCATCACTCCATGAGAAGGGCCATCAAGAGGACCAGAGGGCTGGAGCATCTCTCCGATGAGGAAAGGCTGCGACAGTTGGGGCTGTTCAGCCTGGAGAAGAGAAGGCTAAGGGGAGACCTTATAGCACCTTCCAGTACTTAAAAAGGGCCTAAAAGAAAGCTGGAGAGGGACTTTTTACAAGGGCATGTACTGATAGGACAAGGAGGAGTGGCTTCAAACTGAAAGAGGGTTGGTTTAGATTAAATATTAGGGAGAAACTGTGAGGGTGATGAGACACTGGAACAGATTGCCCAGACATGTTTGGGCACCTCATTCCTGTTAGTGTGCAAGGCCAGGTTGGATGGGGCTTTGAGCAAACTGGTGTACTGAAAGGTACCCTTGGCAGGGGTGTTGGATCTAGATGATCTTGGAGGTCCTTTGCAACCCAAACCATTCTACGATTTCATGAAATGAAGGACATGAAATGCAAAGTTCACCCAGAAAAGAAGGTACCAAGGTCCTGTGAGTGTGCCCATTACATTGCTTTACCACCCAGACTGGTTTCCTGCTTGGAACACTGTGCTCATTCTGGGTTAACTGGTAATGAACTGCCTTGAAGACCAATCTGTGTTCAGACTTGGTCCGTGCTGGTTCAGAACAAGATAAGGTACTTGTACTTATGACACTGGGAGTCAACTACTTCCTCTAAATCACATTTTCAGTAGTTTCTCCTGTCAACCATATCTAGCTTTTTTCCCTCCAAACTGCTGCCAGGGAGATTGCTTTGCCTCTCTTCTGTAATACGCAAACCATGCTCCTGTCTGTCTCACTGTCAGAATTGCTTCAGAGTCCTCAGCCCACTCCCTATGCTGGGCTGTGCTCATATGAATTTGCCAAATGTCTGTACACCTGCTCTGGGATGGTTTCCACTTAAAAAAGAACACGTTGGCATTAAAGCATCGTGAAACAGAAAAAATAAATAAATCCCAAACCCTAAATTGATTTACCTTGTTTATCTGGAATTTGTTGATAGAGTTGAACTCTGGAAGAAGGATATGAATAGTTAAGATCTGAGTGAGTTATAACAGTATCACAATTTACTGAAGGTCAGAACTGTATACAGAAGATTAAAACCAAAATATTACCAGATTGCTTCAGAACCTGCAGGAGCCAGATCCTGCCAGGACATGTTTTTTGTTTCCATGCTTCTAAAAACCAAGGCACATAGGATTTCTTTAAAATATCTTTGTCTTTTCTAATTTCACATGTCTTTCAAAATTTGGTTATAAAAATAACAAATTTTAAAAAATAAAAAGCAGTAAAGTTCATTCTCCCCCCAATAATGACTTCAGACAAGGCTGTTAAGCTGTTAAATTAAACAGAGCAAATTTTGTGGGATGAGAAGTTCTTTGGCAAGGACTCTATAGATGAAACAGTCTAAAGTAACTTGTTCATAAATAGACCTAGAAACTCAGCACTGAAACTCTGTTCTTCATTTACCGTACAGCAAACTCCTCAGGGAGAATTAAAACGTATTCTGTCTTTTATCATTAGGCCTCAGAGAGCAGCTGGTCACTTCCACTGCCTTTGGGTATCCTGCAGACTGATTCCCACTTGCCTGGTCAGCAAAAACCTCAGTATTTTTTTTCCAGCAGGAATAAAATCTCCATGACAGAAGGAAAGGGGGAGAAGAGCACAAGCTTTACTGTTCTGCATAAAATCTTATCTTCATTGGTGGTACAATTACACTGGCAAAGAACTGAGAACAGCAGTGTCAAAGCTGCCCCCACTAGGTGCAGAAAAGCTGGTAGAAAACAAATGAGCCTGATGGGGGGAAGCTGGAGGGAGACCAGTGGGACCTGCAAAATTCACCACCCTATTGGGCATGCAGTGGTCAGAGCAATGTGCCTATGGATGCTTGATCTCGCCACAAAACAAGATTGCCTGGATATAGAGCACAGTTCAAAGACTCAGTAGGCGGCAGACTGTCTCCCAGTTTATTAGCAGAGACAAACACGGACAACTTAGAAGTTGTCCTCTTTTTTAGGCTGTTTCTTGCTCGGTTTGCCTGGTTTTGCCTACTTCTGGTCACTTTTCTACTGTGTGTCTTCCCTGAGAACCCCCCACCTGTGACGTGGCATACGTGCACAGGCCTGTCTGCAGAAACCTACACCCATTAAATAATAATGGCACATATGTTCCTGCTACTTCCACTTAGGGTCTTTTTCAAAGGTAGACCAAGGTGGCAGCCATCCATCCTAGCAAGAAACTGTATGTGCTGAAACTTTTATAAATGTGAAATTAGCCACCTGCAATAACTGTTGTAAAATTTTTGAATTAGTAACGGTGATTAAGTCGCATTTCTCGCTGGGATATCAGGGAACTTGCAGTAAAAAGGCTCCTACATAGTCCAGAAAGTTAGTTAAACCAAGTCTTCCTCCTTTAGTGAAATCTAAAACCTTGCTGAACTCTCTGCCTGCCCGCCTGCTTGCAAGAACTTTGTCACCCTATATCCCCACTGGAATAGCACAAAAGAGAACAGGAAAGAGCGATCCATTTTTTAATGCCTGCTAAAAATTAATCTTGCATTAAAAGAATTAAAGGTCACAAGATGCCACAGAAAACTGGAATGTTTAAGCTTAATAAAATCACAGTTCCAAATCCCACTTTTTTCCAGTTTGAGGTGTCCAATCTTCAACATACATGTCCATCCTCTTTACTTAATTTAACAGAGTATGTGAAGCTCTGAATAAATGGCATAGCTTCACTCAAACATGTATTGTATCACAGAAGGATCCACTTCCTCTGCCACCAGACTGGCGTGCAGACTTTGGATCGTTGCTTTTTTCCCCAAACGCTGTTTCCACAGGACAAATGCAGCCACAATCTGTGACTGCAGGTTGTGAGGGTGATTGACTTTACATCGATAGATGTCAGTATGGGACAAACCCAAGCACAGAACGATGTGCTCCCATTCAGGTCCCAGCCTCCTCGCCAGCTTGTTCAACTGCTGATCTGTTGGTGACATCTTCAAAATGCACGGTGCAATTTCAGTTAAATCTGTAAAAGAGAAAAACAAAAAAGAGAAAGAAAAAGCATGTATGAGTCACTAAGCAATGCTGCAAATATTAATGTGAGACCTTGACAAAGGAGGGAATAAACATGAGCAAAGCTGAGGTGAAAGAATTAATGAATTAAAGAAACAGAATACATATTTACCGAGAAAAATTAATTACATAATCAACCAGAAGATTAATCAGAGGAAAACTAATGCTCAGTGGACCATACTAGGGAGCCTTGTGGTTTTGGATGTCAGTAATCCAGACATCAGAACTGTATACCAAAGCAAAGACTTCCAAAAGTAATTATAGATTTCGGGGTAATGAACAAGAAAGGTTTTCAGGGAACCCATTTCCAGGAGCCATCATCCTCTGAAAATCAATGTGTTTGCACCAGTATGATATAGTGACAAATTACAAATGTGGCACCAATAATACCTTATTACTCCTATTCTGTGACTCCATTTATGCACTTCAGAAATAACTTTGATTCTTTAGTTACTAGGTATTGCTCTATTTTTTTTTCCTGAGGGTTGTTCACAGGAAATTCTTCTGTCTCCTAAGATGCTACTTACCCTTTTTGCCCTGTCATATACGGCGGACACATCTTGAGGAGACCAGCCTTGAGGGCTTTTCCTCTGCTCGAATTAATCCAAAAGCATGGTTCAGGTGAACCCAAATGAACAGGTTCACAGGGCATCAACACTGTTCACCAACAAAAATTATGCTTCCTTATCCCTCAGCCCAGTTCTTGTAACGCTCCTGAAAACAGGCATATGTATGTGCCACAGCTCCATTCATCTGAGCTCCTTGAAGATGTTTTCAGGAGAGTGCAAGGAGGTCCCATTTTTTCTCAGACATTTTTGCCTGATATTAAGTCCATTAGCATTGTCCAAGTACCCAGTAGAATGCACTCTTCATCCAAAAAGATGTTTAACATCAAACTGGTACCTGAGGAGGACAGGATCAATACACCTACCAAAACAGCTTTCACAGGAAGCGTTAAGGAAACTGTAATTATCAGCAGTAAAAATCTTGTAGGGACTGAACCAAGCATTTCTTACATACACAACTGATCTCTTTATGTGTTCCCTAGCATAATGATAATTAAAAAAATAAAACACAGAGTATTCATGCAAACAGTGTTAGCAGCCAAGTGAGAATAGTGCTATTCAGAAACATGCTGCATGGGATCCAGCTTACCTAACCACAGGTAACACCCCCTGAACTAAATATGCTAGGATTAATTATTGCTAAGAAGAGTAATAGGCTCTTCTAAAATACAAACCATCTCACTGGAAAGAAGATGTCTAAAATAATGAGATTAATTACTCCTCTAAACATGCCCATTTCTCTCCCGTGATTGTAAAAGGAGCACTGGGTATAAGCTCAGATATTGATGTTGATGCTGTAAACAGCCAGTGCCAGTGAAACGATTCTCTGCCTACAAGTTCAAACCACATACCAGCCTTTAAAAAGGTGCATTTAGAAAAGCAGCATAAAATACCTACAAAGCAATTTGTTCTTCGATAGCCTTTGTGATCAAAAGCTGAAATGAAGAGTCAATGCAGTCTGCAATTGCTGCTCTACTTCTGTTGCTGAAGACAGTGCGACAAAACACAGGCAAAATATCCCCTTGAAAAATGCTGATTATAGCCTGTTGGTCTGAAGCAGCAGACTCCCTACAGAAATGCTGCTTTGCAAAATCTAATTTATAGCTCCAATATCATGCTCACAGTCTCCACTACAGCAGAACAGCAACACCAGAAAGCACGATTCCTTCATTTTATCAAAAGTAATTGTTTTTGCATAGAACACCCAGAGCCTGCAAACGTTTGTACAATTTCAGCCAAATAACACATAAGAACTATACAAAGCTGCTCTGAGTAAAGAGAAGAGTGCTTTCTGAAGACTATTTAGGTCCCTTTGATCTTTCTGCCTCCAGACTGCCAAAGGAATCTGGGGCAAGTGCTGGTTTGTGGATAGGGCAGAGGATGCACAACTTCTGAAGAAGGCTGAGCGTTACCAGGGGGGCTGCCCTATGTTGTCACATCACACGTGATACCAGTTTCACAGGTAAGTCAGACGAGGCAGTGTCTTTCATGAATGCAAATAGCTGAGAATAAAATAAATACAGCTACACTGTGCCATCACCAACAATACTTTTCGATATTAAACCCTTTCCTTGGCTTATGGTCAGCTACTAAGAGTGTGGCCACAGCAGTGATACCTGCCAGCCTGGGCTTTTTGCTCTCATGCTGGAGTTTTTATATGTCACGTCCACTAGCAGAATGATTTCATGATACTGAAATGTGATTGAGCAGGAAGGCCTAACAATAATACATGTCAGCTTGTCCATTCAGCCTTTGATATTAGGCAGGCTTTTTTACTACAACAAATATCTTGCTTTCAGTCTGTTATCAGCCCTTTAATAAGGATCAGAATAAAACCCATCCAGGAGATCTTTTCATCTTACGCTACCATCTGATTCCAATATGGATGTGGAAACCTCTGGGACAGAAGCCAAATGTTAAATTTAATACAAAGGACTGTTATTTCAGTCCCATTTTATTTTCTGTGATAGCTCATTTTCAGCTCTGATACAAAGTCATTGAGCAAAATCTGAGATAAATATTACATGACAGGCAACGTTATTTAGAAGTATAGAGACATATTTCGTGAGATCTTTCAGTTATGACAAAAGCAAAATCACAAAAAGATTTGGATACGTTCTAGGACTAATGCCACTCTAATTTAATAAACATAATGGCATTTCAGGAGAAATAGAAATGAGTTCTCTGTGCTCATTCCCAAACTGCTTTGAATACATTGCAAAAACATTAAAGATACCTTTTCTTAGCTATGTTTACCACAAACTCTCATTTGTAATCTCCACTTGTCAGGAACGGCCTGAGGGAGGTAATGAGACTAGAGAAAAAGTTTCAATTATGCAGATCCTGCAGTTGCATTTGAAAGGTACTTTTAGGATACTGAGACCTCATTTTTGAAAAAAAAAAAGGTGAAGCTTTTCTTGCTCTAGGTGGGTCCAATGAGTAGGTGTACGTGCTTATGTTAAGCATATGCTTCCACTTAGCAAAACGAGGACTGCACTGCTAAAAATGGGAAGAAGTGGGGTGTGGGGCACCACCAGAGGGTGTTGAGGGTTTCTCTGGAGAAGGCAATTTGTGCTGCTGTCACCTCCAGCGAGAGCACCGAGTGAAACACTGTGTCCAGCTGTGGACATGGTCTAGGCTGCCAGGTGCCAGGGCCACAGGCTGCAGAGATTTAGAGGCTGAAGTGTGACTGCTCATGCTGAAGCCACTACGGCCCTGAGGAATGAGGAGCCAACAGCTTTGTGCTGGGGAGACAGCCAGCCTGATGCAGAGCTTCTCTCCTGAGACCACTGGCCAGCTGGCTGGCATGGTTCTTGGGACCATGAAAATCCCCTTCCATAGGGCTGGAGGTGGGAAGGACACACTCCACTCTGGCTGTGAAGCTGAAACTGACCCAGAGAAAGACCTGTGGCTCCTTCTATTCAAAGCTGTAGCACAAGGGAATGTGCTTCTCCCCATCTCCAGCACTCACTGGTGAAGGAAGCTCATCCACACTAAGCCTTTATCCTAGTTGTTCCAGCTAAAAAACCAGGAGATGTTGACAGCTTCTGGCCTGTGTGTACATCTGTACTTCCAGAACACTGCACAAACTGGAGTTACAGTGGTGCTGGTGAGTGTGGACAGGAAACGGAGCTGGATATAAACAATATCACAGATACAGACCAGACAAAACAGAGTCACCCAGATAACAAAAACACAAAAAAACCATGGGGCAGAGACAGACAGTCATCGCTCTAATTTTTATATAATCACATCAGAAACATGTGTAGGCAAGTCTGGTCTTCGGACTCTGCATAACTGGAATGGGACTGTAAAGAGGAGTAACTGCTTGGGCATGCATCTGGCCTCAGCATCTCCTCCTGCTAGGTGTATGGAGTCCTTCAGCAATCTGGACTCAAGTCAGTAACTGTTGTTCACTTAGCCCTCTTATCAGATCCTAGTCATGACTTCTGAAGAGTTCAAAGCAAACATTTCAGAGTCCTCTTTAATCATCTTTTCTGGCATCTGGAGAACAGTTCTTCCGTGAGAAGTGCTAAAGTTATATTAAGAGGTTCTACAAGCAGCAAACCAAAGAAGCCTCAGCTCCCCCCAGGATGTCAATCCTACAGCTGACTTCAGGTTTTCTCCAGCTGCTTACCTGTTCCCAAGACACTCATGAAACTGCTCCTTTTCTCAACAGCAAATAGGCAGGCTTCTTGAAGTTGGACAAGAGGTTCAGAAGCTACTAAGGGTACGTGCATACACACAACACCCCACAGCAGAGGAGTGCGTGGCCCTGGTGACTAGAGGAAATTAAACTAAAAGGGACCCTGAAGCTCCTCAGAATCACTGTGGCTAACATGCCATCAGTGGCATGTGGGGTACTTCAGCTAAAGGAAAACGTACATAATAATGAATCTAGTGCAAGGTTCCGCTTCCCTCCAGCCCCCTCAGAGCGCAGTGCACTCATTCAGCTAGCTTGAGCCACAGACCCAGCACTGGGTACAGAATGGGCATGGCTGGCAAGGCTGTGTGCTGTGTGTTTTGGCAGCTGTGTTATGTTCCAGAAATTATTTACTGACTGAATGTCACAATAGTAGACAACTTGCACATAAACAGGTGTATTTGCTTTAGAGTAAAATCCCCTTGGCGTGAGCACAATGGTGAGAGTGTGTCATGAAGAAAAACAACACTTGGCAGATCAAGTTGGGACAGGCTTTCATGAGCACTGAGGTGGGGTTGCAGAACCTGAACTGAAGGACAGTGTGTAACACTCTCACTAATGGAGAGACTGGAGATTTCCAGTAGCTGCAACCCCCCTGAACTGCCAGAGATGCTGGATGAAAGGCATGGCAGAGAAGAAGCATTTTTAAGGGATCACAGTAAGTGCTACAGATCACTGAAGTCAAACACAAGATTATGGTGGAGATCCTGGTGAGAAGGATGGAATAAACAGAAGTTGTTGGGTGACTGCAGGGGATGGCTTGTCTTGATTTGTTAGAAAAGAAGATGGGAGGTTACAGAAGGTCTCCATTTGTACAACTGCTCTGCTGCTTTCTTGTTCAGCTGTTCTCTCCCAACACTGTCCTAACAGGTGAAACTGCAGGCAAATGCCTTCCTACATCACATTCAAATTCATAAGCCAACCTGCAGCCATGAATGACTGGAGTGCCAGACAGGAAATTATCACACTGGATATACAACACTTGGCAGGTCTTCATGGAGTGTGCAGCACTTAGTCCCTCCTGTGCAAGTTAAAAATTATCATGAAGCATTATAAGGTTATTTCATTGCAGTGAACTTTAGGATCCAATTTGGGATCTGTTTAAACACAGGAAACAAGTTCAAATTGCTAATCAGTGAAAAAGAGTAAAACAGGCTACCCAGAAACCAACCTCTACTATATAATTTGTGTTTTTTAATCTTGTTGTCATTGTTGCTAATTAAACACCACACTGATTGAAAGGCTGAGAAGGGAACATCAGTGTTTTGCAACAGCTCCAAGTAATCATGCTCCAGAGAACACGGAAAAGTATTTCTCTTCTAGGTATGAGCACATACATATCTTCTATGCATCTGCAAACAGCATGGATCACTCAGCCTATCCAAAGTCTACTCAAACCCACCAGGTCTACCTCCTGGTTTCAGTGGGTTGTAAAGAGTGTTTGACCAAGGAGCAAGAAAAATTGTACTGTACTATTTGCAGACAGATACTTGACCTCATTAGAGATATCTTTGCATAGTTGAAGTTAATACACTCAGCTTAAATTCACTTACAGAAGAGCAAAATAACTTGGAGAAGTTGTATAGCCTTCTCCTGCTTTTAGCATGTGTGTAGCTGTTTCCCTGTCTCTCCTGCCAAAGGTGAGGGGTGAGTTACATGGGTAGCTGTGAGGTGGGAGGCTATGATAGCTGCTCCACTTGCTCATGCTGGTTGCCTCCTCTGAAGGCTCCTGCTGCTGACTACCAAAGAGATGCCCACCTCCTTTATCTCATTTCAGGCTACTGGAGGACACCATTTGATGATGACTATGAAGCAAGAGCTGATCTCTGTTCTCTGCTTGGGAAATCCAGATTCTTCCTCCCACAGGGTTGACTCAGCATGGGGAAATCCCAGTGATGGAAAACCTGCGCCTTTGTAGGAACAATAGGTCCAATACCTTCTTAAGAATATATACCATCTTCCCTAAAGCAATCAATTCAAATCTTGGTCAGTTAAATATCCAGAGTAAACTACAGAATGGAATCTGTACAGTAAGCACGTTGAAAGAAAAACACCCAAAATCAGGCTTTAGAAAGCAGTATGTTTTTTTCAGCTGACCATGTTACAGTAAAACAAATCTGACAGAGAATTCTATGTTTGAGTAGTTACGCTTCACAGTTTCTGTAACCTGGTAACTTCTGATCTGATGAATGCAAACATCATATACAGACTTTGCATGAATAAAACCAACTTGTGTCAATTAGTGTTCAGAAAACACTTACTTGTAAGTATACTTCTATCATGGTAATATACATCCCAAGTATCTTAATTAAATTACGAAAGGCACTAATCAAAATGAAAGCAAATATGAAATATATTAAGACTGGCTGCATTCTTCTACATTGTGCTGGTTTTTATGCCTTGCACTAAAAGGTAGGAAGTTTTCTGTCGTATTTGTAACAAATTGGATTCCACTATACATATGACAGCCAATATGCAGAAGAAACTGTGACCATGATCCTTTGATGATCAAATCTATGGCAACTTTAAACAATCTCCCTGAAGTGAAGCACAATCCACCCAAGGTACCAAATTCACCTTCTTCCTGCCAAAAGCTTGCTGAGACTCTGCATTAGTGGTGTAATTAAAAAGTACATATATCTTCATTTGGTGGCAGCTCCTCTCCTCTGTGAGCTCTAAAACATCACACTTTGTGACATTAAGTACATTTTGGGTATTGGGGTAAGGAAAAAAGCATAAAATTTTGTAAATCTACAGGCAATTCAAGAACACAAACATTGCCATTTTGGCTCAATACCAGCAGCTAATTCATATATTTTTTATTACTTGCTAATGACTGCCTAGTAGCTGCAGATGTGGAAGCAGACTGCTAAAACTGGAAACATAATAATTCAGATTTCACAACAAAAGTTTTCAGTTGTATTCCCACTATTCAGTTTCAGTAGCTACACAATTTTCTTGAACATTTTTTAATCTCTCCTACAGGTTTTGTACCTCTACAGAGCTCTGCTATACTCATAGTCTTCAGTACTAATCTGTGTTAAATAGATTGACCAAGAAGTCTGTAAATGAATTAATTCTCTCTTCAATTTCACCCTTTTCAAGCCATAGGGAGCAATCCTATCATTAAGGAACTGAAAGGGATTGGATTTTCACATCTTTGTTCACATTTTACTGGAAAGAGCAGGGAGGAAGTTTCAGAAGCTAATAGTGTGGATGTTATTTTGTCTCCCATGCAAAAAAATTAATTACAATCCCACACAGTATTTCTCTGCTGCTGCATACCATGAGATCAAATAATTAATTTCATAAATAAATGGTGGCTGCAGATACATGCAAGGAAAAGAACACCTATGCAAAGTAAACACAAACACAACACACTATAATGTCTACTCTCTTTTCAGGCAGGATGACCCTATATTACAGGGAGGATTGGACTTAATTATACTGTGGTTTTATATCTTTTTTATTTTCAGCAGCATTTTATGTTGCTCTAGACACTGAAGTAGAAGTAAAATTTGCTTTATATTTCCTATTAATTTCTATATTGCTATACATAAGTGAGCAATATGCGTGAGCACTGAAGCCACAGCTAATGATGCCATCCTTACAGCATACCTTTGGTATAAATGCATCAACAGATTCAGCATGCAGCAATACACTAAGGAAAAAAAGAAACATCTGCTCAGTTGTTAGGTTCTGTGAAACATTCAAGCTTTTAGGAATTACTAGACAGCACAAAGATACCTGCTAGTCTAAAGAGTAGAGATGAGAGTCTTTTGTTTTACAGGCCAGTCGTCACACCAACAGTCAACTCTATAAATGATGCTGAAAAAATCAAATTCTGACGTATGTCACTGCATTTTTATATACTTTTGAATGCTCTGCAGTTCCTAGTGAATTGAATGGTGTTTGATAATACAGCACTTTCAACCATTAATTATAGATCTGAAGCCCACAGAGCCATAATTTCTCATAGTCATGTTTCTTCTCCACGCTGTCACAAATAATAATAAATGATCAGCGTGTGGCTGTATGAACTTGTGATAATCATAAAACACATTCATATTTGTCGTAGACCTCTCATAGTATCATAAGAGGCAAATGTTTATCCATGTGGGTCGGGCAGCTCTGACAGAGTAATTCACCCACTCTAAGTGAAAAACAAAGATAACTAGAGCAATTAATGATTGTTTTGTCAGCAAGGTGACAAATTCATCATGCAACTTTTGTCAGGGGATTGGAAGCTAACTTCTTTTGACAGACATTACTTGAATGCTTCTTTCAAAAAGCCTGAGCTGTCTTTCAAAGAGCTGAGGCAAGTGTTAATCCTGCTGCTCCTTTGCATGTAAGAATCAAAGCAGACTCCTCAGGCTTTTAATCTGCTGAGTACAGTAAGTGAGTAAACTTTTTTAAATAGCAACCCTCCTATCAAGAAATCTTTCTAAAGGCTGCAGCATTTCAGCAATAAAACCATGTGCTTGAACTTTAGCTATCAATATTCCTTTCATGCAACAACAAAAATGACACTGCCAGTATGAAGAATTGTTTTCTTCTAAAACAAAACTAATCATACGTGTTTCCCTTGCAGGACTTAAACCAAATATGACAATAAGCCATCTATTTAGCCTTGATAGAACTATTCATTTCTCTTCTAGATTTTTTTCTTCAAGTTGGCTCTTCTTTTTGCTTTGGCTCGAATCATTAGAAATATCAGAATCAAAGATCTGCACAACAGATGGAGCTTGGTCGTGAAGAATGCCTTTGGCTGGTGAGGATCTTTGCCTGGCAGGTGTCAAACCAAAATTAATTCTGCACATATTATAGTGAAGTGAGACTGCGTTCCTTCCTGACCACAAACATATATTAATAGAACAAGCCACGCACAGCAAGCTAAAACAGTACTATCATTCTGCTGAATCCTCCACTGCTTGGCATTTTATCTAATCACTTATATCCACGCAAAATGAGTAAGCAAAATGCAACAGGTTAGTTTAGTGTCTCTTTACAGATATTTTGAATAGGTGTAAAAGACTTCACAAAATGCCATAAGCAACACGGACCAAGACACCTCCTGGTTTCTTTTTTTCTTCCATTTTTTGCATCAGTGCTTTCAATGCTTATGAGCTTTAGTAGACTTTCTGACATTTCAAGATCCACAGGAAAAAGCAGGTAGTGGTACTAAAATACACTGCTCAGCTACCATCAGTTGCTATGCCTGGCTTGCCAAATGTGATTCAACAGCCTGAGTCAGAAGACAGAGCTTTCCATAGGTGTCATGAAGGAGGGCTTCAGGTGGCATCACCTGCTTCTCTCCATTTTCAAATGAGTGGGAGGCTCAGCATCACAACCAACCCTCTCAAGTGCCAAGACATTTGCAGACACGCAGGAAACCAATCTGGAATCTCATGGCTGGTGTCACAAATCCATACTGTCCAACAGCAATTTTAGCTCTCCAGCAGGGCAGTAGTTTTAGAAGGTCACAGCTGTAAGACTTTTAATTATCTGTAAAGCAAATGTGAGAACGTATTTGTGTGTGTGTGTGTATATATATATATACACACATCATTTTTCAAAATCTTAATTAAAATATATGAAAGTCTCAGATACATGCAAGTCAAATTCATTCCCTTTTTTCTATTTCATTTCCACAAATTCAGGTTAGGGATCTGTCACCTGACCCTGGTAGGAAAAGGGTGAAAATGGGAGCGTGGGTGAAGTAATTTCCGAAACCAAGGTCCAAACTCAGAGAGCACTTTACAGCAGCACGGGTTGGATGAGCACTTCTTTCCCCCGAGTCAGCACTGACATAACAGCCCGCAGCATGCGCTCAGCGGCGTGGCTCGTGGCTGCCCTGTGACATGGCCAGTGCCAGGTGACACGACACGCTGATCCGCTGCAGTCATTAGAGATCCCAGGACAGAACGGAAAGTAAGGAGATGACTCACAGCTGCAATCATACACTTGAAGGCTGAGGACCCAATTACTCTTCTACTCACCCAGGAACAACATTTTGCCAAAACAACTGAAGTAAGTTCAAAATCAAACAAGCTGTTAGCAAACATTTGTATTAGTTAGGCTATTTGTAGAAGATTTGTGCTGGTATTAGTGGGATGATTCATATGCAAGACCTAAACATCTGCAAAAATATTGCTTAAACAATTAATTTTCATGTCTCACGCATAGAGAACGTTTTCACCTCATAGTTTTGTAGTCCACTAGCTGCCAGACTTTGATCCAGAATTGAAATTTCAATCACTTTGGCTTTTGTACCTAACAGATCAGAAATAAAAATGTTTTAACACCAGAATGAAAAGGCTGGAAGATCGACAGACCATAAAAGATTTGTTTTACTTGGTTTGGGATTTTTACAGAGCTATGTCTAATCTAAGTAAGACTGAAACAAAACCAAAAGGCAAAACACAGAACTAGACAAATCTCTTCTGTCCCAGAGATGCAGAAGTACAAGCGTTGTTTGTGTCCCTGAAGGAACCAAACCTGAAATCCTGCTACAGACAAGAGAGAAGGGCTGTTATTTCGCTGACAACTGTTCCTGACATCACAGCAACCTCCTAGAGGTAACAATGGAAAACCAACCTTAAAAAAGGATTTTTTCTTTGCTTAAGCAAATATCGTTTTAGTTCTACAAACTCAAAACCAAAGAAATCAAGAGGCATTTTCATATTGCTGAAAATTTTAGCACCAGAACTGTAAACATAAACATCTTTTCCTTCCTTCCTTCCTTCCTTCCTTCCTTCCTTCCTTCCTTCCTTCCTTCCTTACTTCCTTCCTTCCTTCCTTCCTTCCTTCCTTCCTTTCCTGCTTTCTTTTTTATATCTTTTTGCTTTCTTTCTTTATCTTTTTCTAGCTTTTGTTGCTTTTTCTTTCTTCCTTCCTTTTTTCTTCTCTTTTTTCATTTTCTTTGTTGATTTCTGTCTTTTCATTTTCTTTCTCTTTCTTTCATTGTTTTAGGCTTTTGCTTTCTTTTTCTGTTTCTTGTTGCTTTCTTTCTTCTTTTTTTTCTACTTTTCTTCTTCTTTTCTTGTTGCTTTCTGTCTTCTTCCTTCGTTCCTTTCTTCCATTTTTTTATCTGTTTGCTTTCTCTTGTTTTCTGTTCCTTGTTACTTTCTTCTTTTCTCTTTTCTTCTTTTTATTTTCTTGTTGATTTTTGACTTTTCATTTTCTTTCTTTCTTTCATTTCTCTTCTATTCTTCTTTTTTGCTTTTCTTTTTCCTTTTATCTTGTCATCTCGTGCTGCTTTCTTGCTTGCTTGCTTTTGCTTTCATTTTCTTTCTTTCTTTAATTCTTTCATTTTTTTATCTTTTTGCTTTCTTTTTTTCTTTGTTTATTCTGTCTGCCTGCCTGCCTTTCTTTATGGTTTTGCTTTCTTTTTTTCCCCTTTTTTTGGTTCTTCTTTCTTTCTTTGTGTCTTTTTTTTTTATTTCCTATTTTCTGGTTGATTTCATGGTATTGAGTTTTCCTTCCTTCCTTCCTTCCTTCCTTCCTTCCTTCCTTCCTTCCTTCCTTAGATGTAGCCATTATGCACTGTTCGACTTTATTAAAGAAATCAAACACACCTTGAAATGAACTTTCTAACTGATTTTGGGGTTAGATAGGGTGGAGTATTTTGACTTTCACATTCAACACGTTTCCTAATTTTGTGTGTGTGCTCCTCAGAGAAGAGGTGAATGACCTGGCGATGCGAGGTTAACACATTCTGCAGAAGTGGCCTCAGATTTCCCTTTGCGGAAATGCGCCACATCAGCGTACGAAACCCCAGCCACGCTGAGTACAAACCACACAGTGCCCACCTACCTAACTGGGCCTTCCACTTGCACTTTAGTGGGTGGAAATATCCTAATGACAGAGGGTTCATGTGCAAGTTTATAAGCACCAAGTGCAGAAGACAGATGAAAATTTGGCTGCAATTCTTTGGTGTTCTCTGATCTTGGGAGATTCAAGCTTTCTAAGTCTGTTATGGAGCCTAGGAGTTGTATGCTAAAGCCACATGACTGACCTATTTAAGTACCTTTATTCAGTTTTGTTGATTGAAAATGGGGGCTTCTTATCTACTCAAAAGAGGTCAACAAGAGCATGAAGGTACTGCTGCGTCTCAGGCTTTTCAAGACATGCTATTTACTAAGCAGTACTTAATGATATTTATACTGTATTTGAAACATTTGAGAACTTCAGGTACCACATGAATAATCCCTTGCTTGAGGCATCTTGGCATTTATAGATGTATAAAGGTTTTGACTTCCAAAATTGCCAAGTAAATGGGAATAGCCAAGTTGAAAACTGTAAAGAGCCTTACTGTTTTCAGGAAGCTCTGTGCAGGCAGATTGTGAGATTTGGGACAAGAATCCCTGGATCACCTCAAGAAGCCACAGCTCCTTTTTAAACAATCCAGGTCTAAAGCATTTGACAAAGAGACTCAACAGACCCCCTCTGTAAACCAAGCAAAGAAAGTAGAAGCCATTTTTAATATGGTTCTTTGTGTCATGCAAGTATTTCCACATGAAAGTAGAGAAACTCAGTCAACCAAAGATGCCTGTGTCTGTAAGGCAGGAGCACAGCTTTCACAGGGAGCAAAACTCTGTTTGGAACAGCTGAACAAAAGCTTGATGAAGGAATTTCAAACAACATAGAAAACTGTCACAGATACACAATTGAAAAAAAAATTGTAGCTCTATAAACCCACAGAATGCTATTTTAAAGACAGTTTCATTAAGAAACACAGCTTGAGAATATCTATCAAATAAGATCAGAGCTATATGCAGGACAGCAGGAGGCAGCTGAAGCAATCTGCAGCACAGCTCTAGTGCTCATCAGTCTCTGACCCTGAGAAAAAAGATAATTACTGCATGAATGTGCACACTGGACCAATCCAGAAAGCCCAGGAAAAAACATACCGCTGCTCAAAAGAGAAGGTGAGAACTCCTCGGGTTTTACACAGTGGTCTACAGCTCTGTATGTCCCAATCCAATATACTTTCTTAGACTGACAACACAGGTGTGGCTTTAATTTTGAAGTCCATATTTTTCTATGGGAATTATTAAATATAAAATATTTGTCCTGTTCAACAGAAAAACAAATCCATCTCTTTTTTTTTTATTCCTCCACAGCCTTAATTCAATTGTGCAACATTTGCTTTAGAAACATATTTGAAGATGTTTTAGATATGACCTCATTTTTATACACCATCCCAGGCTTTCCAGGAACTCTGAACCAACAGCCTCCTAGCCTTTCTTGTATCTGAACTACTTTATTTTATGGCTTCCACACTAAACTGTCTGGACGCTCCCCGTGTGACTGGGAGGGGAGATGTTGTGCTAAATACAAACATTTAGGGAGAGGAGTTTGCAATCTCAGGCGTGGGCTGTGAAAAAGGCTTTGTATGTATTAGGTTATGTACACAGAGTTTGCCATGATTATGTTCAAATAACTCCAAGGAGCTGGGCCTACACAGGTGAAAAAAGAAGAGCACCAGAGGAGCGAACAGCCCAGCAGCTCATCTATCCTGGATTTCCTACTCATGACCACAGCTTTGAAAGGTGCCCATCTTCAGATGCTGATGGAGCCCTGCTTTGCCTCTGCAGATTTAATCAGAGAAGCTAATTGACCGGGTCCCAGAAAGGTGAATAACAGATTGTCCCAAATAATCTTGAGTAAGTAACTGAGCATACTGGAATATGGAAATCCACTAAGGTACTGATACAAAAAGGGAGCAGCCAGCCAAAAGGGGCAGTTGCTATTTGAGCTAGAAAGGCTGAAACGTTACGGAAACAAATAGGCACATATCTGCACCTCACCTCTATTCTCCTGGTTGCTTCACATGGAATTTTAAGGCATTGGGTTTAATATGGAAAAACATACCTTTGATTCAAATTCTAATGTCTGCATTTACACAAAGTGATAGTTTTTCCAGGACAGTTCACAATGTAGATTCCTTTCGGTCTCTTAGCACTGACTTAGCCTATTCCCACCTTCTGCCACCTTCTCGATCTCTCTTCTCGTCCCTGCCTCATGTTGCAGTTTCTGGAGAACTCTGGAGCTGGGAGAAGGTGCTACCACCATGTCCATCTATCACAGAAAGGCAGCAGGTCTGTTGCCCAACCCATGCTAGGCAGGCATGCAGCACTCCCACTGGATATGTGGACTCGTCTGTCAAAGGTATGTTGCAAGTTTTCCATGACAAAAATCCCCTCCTACTCTTAAAAAATGCATTTGTTTTCTTCTTCTTCTCTTCCTTCTCCAACTTTTTCTCTCCTTCCCCCACTTTTTGAGCAGGAAGGAGAGTGACAGGGAGAATAATGATTTCCTCAGCTTCTGTTGGAAAAAACCCACAAAAATTTTCCACCAAGAGTGAATTTTTTTCTGGTTTGTTTGGTTTGGTTTTTTTTTTTTCTCAGTGAGGTTCAGAAGCCATATTTTAAATTTAAAATTTCCTAAATAAGGGTCCAGTTAATACTGTCATTTGATGTGGAAGGTAGCAGAGACCTGGTACCTCTGTTTCACTTAGTACAGATCCCAGCTTTAATTGTGGAAAGAGGTCAGCTTGGATTTTTCTCTTGAGCTGTATCTTTTCAAACCTCTTTTCAGGGTTTCAGTTGTGTAAATCAAACCCCATAGCCCAGCATGGATGCACAGCTTGTCACGCTTTCCTTCTGCCAGCTGGCTCTGCACTTCCCCAGTGCACTTCCCACTGCCTCCACATGTTCGAGAAGGAGGGAGGAAAGCACCGGTGAGCAAGGAGAGGACTGGAGCAGCCAAAAGCTGCAGTGGCCTTCCCATGCATGGAGAGAGCATCACAGGTGAGTGCAGCTGGTAAAGGAGAGGAAAAAGGCACTGAGGCCACTGATTTTCCCATAGCAGTGATAGGCAGGGGTCTGAACAGGTCTGCGACCCTTCAGTCACTGATGGGAACAGTGTGTGCATGCACCACACATTGTCTTGGTGTTAGCTCAAGAGTCACCTTGTTTAACATGTGCTTTGTCTGAGCAGATGGCAAAGCATGATGGCTGCTGGGTAAAGATTTTGCTGCCAAATCAGCCCCCAGCTGTTTTCAAAAATAGACTGCTGCTCTTTTTACCAATGCAAAAATAGCCACCTCCCTAATTCTCTCCTTCAAAGTATTATTTTTGATATTACAGGAGCATATATAGCCAGCCTATATAATTAACATTACACAATTTTTAATTACCTACTACAACTATTTTCCTGCTGTAACTGGTGGCGGTGGTGCTGAATGGTTGTTGTTTTGCTGAGGGTTTTTTGAGACTACTATAAAAATTTGAATTCCCAGGTAGAAACTCATTAGGTGCAGAGCCTGCACTACCAGGTGAAGAAGGTGACCCATTGCTCTAGCTGTACCATGTCTCACATGAAAAAAAAAAAAGCTTGTGACACAGAAACAAGCCCAAACCTCATTTGCAACAGCAAGTACATAAGGCAGGACTGTTCCAGAAAAGACAGTGACAGAGACTCATACTGATTTCATTTATTCCTTCATCAGCTGGGTTTTTTTCGTTTATTTTTGTCCAGGAATGTCCTATAAGGCTAGGTTGTTAACTGACTGGGACCCTTCCAGCAGAGTCCCCAAGCGTGTGCTGTGACCACAGGGCAGAACAGCTTCCTCTGGGTACCTCTCCTTCTGACAGTGCAGCAGGGCTCACTAGCGCAGCAAGATGTAACTCCATGCCACCCTGACCCAGCAGCAGGGTGCTGGCCTCCTGAAACTCAACAACTATCTACAAAACACAGAACTAGTGAAGGTCCTGTGACCTCATTGGCACAAGTAAGTTCCAGACAAACCAACACAAATACAGCTCTTGGAAACCCGATGAGTTCTGAGGATAAACAACCATCATCCTCTTTCCTCCATACCTCTTGAGTTTGCTTGCTGCTGGAAATAGCGGAAGAAACACCCAACTGCGTGTACACACACGCACTTCTCAGCAGACCAAGAGCAAATGTTGATCCAGCAACTGTAGATGGAACACAGCAACCCTACACCAGCAATAAAGCACCACTGGGTCAGATGTTATGGTGTCAGCCCAAATTAAGCATCACAAAGCATGTATCAGCCAAGCCAGCAGTCCTCCTTAGCTTCAGTGAGCCTTTGAGCTGTGCTGTGTGGAATTGCTGCTTTCCATGTGGAATATCTCATTCAGAGCAAGGGCTGTCACAGCAACTGCAATAGCACCACTGATTTTTGGTGTGATAAGCTGTATTTAGAGCAGGAAAGTATTGCTCTGTGAGCTGAAAAGCAAACCAAACAACGTGCGATAAATGAGCTTCAGGCCAAAGGTTTTAATATCTGGTGTCAGTCCCACTTCCCAAAGTAAAGGGTAGTTTATGTACACTGTAGACATTTTCTGTCTGAAGCAATACTACCACATAATCTCTTTATTTATACAGCACATGAAGTGTCCTGCACCCCCACCCACACAACGGTCTGATTCTAGATCCACCCTGTTGTTGTCAGTGGGAGGAAATCTAGGTGTGTTGCAGAACTGATGGGTCCTGATATTCTGCAACATCAGACAACATGATTCCTTCCTCACAAGGCTCCAAGATCCTCCTAGACCAATTTTAATAAAGGAGAGGGCAGGGAGAGGAGGGAATGGTAGACAGATCAATGGTGGAACTAAAAACTCAGGACTTCTGGAGTCTTTGTCATATGCTGTAATTGCAAAATCATGCCTCCTATCTTCCACATAAACAGCAAACTTTTTTCCTCAGGGTATGAGATAATTAGGAAATTCTCTAAGCTCACCTTAGTTTGGTTTCTTCCCTCACTTCAAAACGTGATTTCAAAAACAGATCAGGCCATTAAATGTTGTCTGGACTTTTGTTTCCAAATGCTTCTTTCAGCATGGAAAGGACCAACCATGGAATAACCAAGGAAGTCACCCTATTATGCAACAGACAAGAAAACTATTTGTGCTGGTACACTGTGTTTCTAATTCCTCTGAAGGCTGCTTTCCCCCAGGGAATTCCAGTAATCTGACTGATTGAAGTGTGTTTTGACAAGTTATAACAGTCCAGAAAACCCACCTATGAGATTACATCCTGGTAGCATCTTCCAAAGTAAACTGAAATCTTGGTATCACAGCTCGTTTTGGAAAGTACAGTGCCATAGCTTTCATTTGTTATGAGAACATAGCTTGAGTTTTAGGTGTAGATAACAGGTGGTGTTACACCGAATGATGTACAGTAAGATGTAATCTTCCCCTGTACCAGGTTTTTGTACCAGCAGGGGCCCCAATGGATCATGTCCTGAAACTGACTAGAGTAAAATAATACAGTCTTAATATATTCTTATTTCATCTACTTTCCTTCACTTTAGGTGAACACACTGCAAAGTCATCAGCTCACCCTGAAGGTTGTTCGTCCATCCCCAACAAAATAAACCAGAGCAAGCTGCCAGCGTAGATGTCAGCCTGTTGGACAGACAGAAACACTAGCTGAGTCTAAGGACCAGGCAATGTTATGCTGAGAAAGTGTTTTTACTACTCCCACCAGCAGTGCCTGCAGGCCCCAGTCATGTGCCAGACACCAGGCACAGCACATGGCTCCCACCACGTAGGTTTTGTCTGGCTAAAGCACTACTCCACAAGCCTACCAGTCTCATACTGCCTTTTGCTTGCCACTGCCTTGGAGAGAAAACATTTGACTGGGTGTGAAGCTCTTATATATAAAGAATTTAGGATTCAGAGGGCAGAAGTTTCAAAATGCTAGAAGCTAAAACATTTTGGAAAGTGGGTCACAGTAAGTATGGATGGACCAACTTCATTCTGTCTCTGGGCTTAGCTGCAGCCTGGATGAGTTAGAACATCCTGGAGGTATCTACTAGGAAGACAAAGGGGACAGAGGCAGTGAAAAGCAAGGAAGTCCCAGACTAACATATTTCATTTTTCCATATTTTTCTTCCTGAATATCCCAAAACAGAAAGCAGACAGATTTTTTTCAGAAGTTACTAGGATTTATTAAAGACAGGATATTGATATGAAACATTCATGACCCTCAACTTAGCAGTATTTCTCTTGGATGGGGTAACGAAGTAAATTTATTACACATCAGTGCCAAGAAGCTCATAATAAAAATACAGATTATAGTTCTCAGATTCATCAACTCAAACCAGATACTGTTGAAAAAACAGTCCAGCAGGAAGAATGTCTCGTAAGATATTTGCAGTACCAAAGCAACATATGAAATACATATTTTATCCAACAATAGGATACAAAGCAAATGATTTGATTTAGAGACCCTGACACAAAGGCAGCCTGTGAAGATATGAGGAGACCCCTTGTCATGTTATCCCAGGTGTGGAGTGTGTGGAGGAAGATGATAGATATGTTAGACACGGGCAAAACAAGCAGAGATTTTATTGCATCTCGAGTTGATGATTTTACAAGACATGAAATAAATTAATAAAGCATGGATAAAGCAAGATAGAGAAATACTGCAACTTCTTGGGAAGCCAGGCTTCAGCAAAGGTCAAGGCAGATCGCAGCCACAGCAAACCTTCCCATCAATTCTACCCTGATCATTTGGTCCCCTCTCCTCTTCTGTTTCTGACCTTCATTTCTTTCTTTACTGAAACATATCTAGTGAAGAATCCGTAATCAAGGACCGATTTATTAAATTCCTGATAGTGAGATCTGAATATTTCATTCTGCTTCTGCTGCACTCCCTACAAAAGTAAAGATCTCTCTTCAACATGGTCCCAGAGCTTGCCTGTGTGGCATCTGCATGGTCTGCATGGCTCCAGGAACACCCAACACATCAGCCTGCTGTGAAACGAAGAACTTATATGTCCTTAGGTATGATTGAAGGCATTGTCACTGCTGAAAGTTTCCATAAATCAGACTACAACAGACCAACCCTTTAACAACTCATCTCTCCTCATTTCCAGACATTCTACCAAGGGGAAAAATTTATTCTGCCAAGGATTTCCAGTGTTTCCAATTTCTCACTTCTTCCATCTCATCCTCAGGAAAAACGAAGCAAAGCCAAAAAAAAAACCAACCCTCCTTCAAATTTCCAAAACAAAACAAAATTAAACAAACCAAACAAGTAAGCACCACAGTGTTTCTAAGTGCCTTCCAAAATACAACAATCAAAAAAGCATTTAAAATTGCTTTAGTTTGGGAAAATTACTAACCATGAGGTCTCTAGTGCGTGCCTGTGTTTAACAGAGAATGTAATGGGAAAAAAAAAATAGAACTTTAGTGACCATCCAAGAAAGACTTCATGAAAAACAGGGTGGAAGGGAGTTTGTTTGGATTTAATGTTTCCCCAGAAGCATCTCTAGTCCAAACATTACACCACAGGTCAAATGGAGGGGAGCCAGAAAGTGAAACACTTTAAAAATAACCCCTAAAAAGGAAAGTGAAAGTGGCCAGTCTAGTTAGGATGACAGAATGGTTTGGGTTGGAAGGGACCTTAAAGACTATATAGTTCCAACCTCCCTGCCATGGACAGAGACACCTTTCAGTACACCAGGTTGCTCAAAGCCCCATCCAACCTGGCCTTGAACACATCCAAGAATGAGGAATCCACAACATCTCTGGGCAACCTGTTCCAGTGCCTCATCACTCTCATAGTAAAGAATTCCTCCCTAATATTTAATCAAAACCTACCCTCTTTCAGTTTGAAGTCACTCCTCCCTGTTCTGTCACAACATGTCCTCGTAAAAAGTCTCCCTCCAAGTTCCACCTTTTGTGACCATGAAATGCAAATTCTGTTATAAAAACCAAATTTGGGCTCTGCTACCATCACTGAGCATCAGTAAATACTGCAACCTACACATGGGAAGTCCAGCAGAAAAATATTGGTTCAGCTTGTAAAATTCTTCCTGACTGGTACTCCTGCTTTTAAGTAACTGTACATTAAAATACTTCAGTTTGGAACTGACAGTTTAAAGTACTACAGACTTTCCTTCGCCCTCTATTGCAGCCCTTTCAAGATGCCTCCTTGTAGACAGAGAAGCTCAACAAAGCTCTCACATGAGACCACCTGCCACCAACATCAGAAAAACTGTGTGGGGCAGGTGCCTTGGTAATATTTTATCGCGATAAAGTTCATCTTGCCAGTCTGTTTCATGTATATGAATACTCACTTTACTTAAGATGTTCCTTCCAAATGAAGGAAAGTAACCTGTTCAATGTCTGATGATGCTCAGACACTGCATCCTGATGTTCATGTAGGTTCATTTCTCCTTTCTAGCATCTCCCTGGATCTCAAGGTTGAAGATGCTGAGGGAAGAAAGAAGGATGGTGTTGAGCACTATGGCAGTGGAAAGCAGTCGTATATTGTCCTAGCAGATTCTCACCGGCAACCCCTGCAATTCCCTCAATGCCTCTCAAATTGGAAAGATCACAAAATGCCCATAAGGCAATTTTTCTCTCTCTTCCAGCTGCTCTTTGAGACAGAGATGTGTGCCATTTAAGGGGGAACCAGAGGATTAAGCATTCAATTGCCTGACAGACAGAGCACTTGAGGCCCATGCAAGCTAAATATCTTAATCAAAGAGAAGACAATTCCAAACTTCTTGTCAAGCATGACTGAGAAAGAAGTGGTCTTACTAGAGGAAGAAATGACCAGCAGCTTGAAGCACTCAAGCAAGAAATACAAGCTGTAGAGGAAAATTCTGACACAGCCTCAGAGGATGCTGAGAAGAGCTTTGAAAAGCTAATCTCTCCTGAGGCTCATGAAGCTGACAGGAAACCCCCTGAGGAGTCAGGGGAGCTGGCACCTATCTACTCTGATGTGTCATCTTGCAGGAAATGCTGTAGCCTGACACAGTAGCAAAGAAAAAAAATGAGAAAAGACTAGTTCTGTATTTTGGAATTGACCCAGTGGGGGAGACCTGCTCCAATACTGCAAGCTGAGCACTTCAGGCTCCAGAAGTAAGGAAGCTCAGCATTTCTGGAGAGAAAAAGGCAAATGAAAACAACACTCCAGTGAAAAGATGCTGATGAAAAGTATTGTGTTGTGTGCTAAAAAAGAGAAAAAGAAGAGTGCTTCAGACAGCCAAAGGTTCCACAGAGGTCTGAACAAACGAAAAGTGGTAAGTACAACTTGGGAGACTTCAAAGACTGGATTTTCATGGGACCTTCGGATGCTTTTCTGAAGGCTGAGGCTCCCTCTTTGCTGTGCACAGGGTGAGTGAGACTTCTGAGAGCACGGTGCACAGCATCTGGCAGACTGAGCAAGAAACAAAGCAATGAGAAATGCTGAGCCATACGCCCCTCGATAACACGAGAGCCTAACGCAGGGCCACAGGGAGGTATGCCTCCACTCATGGTTTGCAGCCTAGAATTCTCTTCCAGAGCTGCATAAACACTTCATTTCAAAAGCAAGCAGTGTCACAGCCCTTGCGATGAGATATGAGAACTAGTGCTGCTACTGACACCCTTCACACAACATCCCTGCACTGACAATTCATTTACAAGGAGCTTTGAAACCACAGCTCTCAGTTCCCAGAAGACTGCACTAACCCCTCTGTCTCTCTCAGTGAAGTAGTTCCTCTGGCTGCTCTCTGGCACCAAAAGCATGCAGGGCTTTCTAGCCTCCTGCCTCACTGTTCACAGCCAGTGGTTGATCCAGGGTCTGCAAATGACTAGTGAAACTCTCAATGTGAGCTACTAAAGGAGATGAGTCTCGAGCAGGCTGCAGCAGAACTTTCTGTCCCAGAGGGGCCAGTGGAAGCAAGGGAGGAAATGGGAAAATTGAGTCAACTGAAGAAACTGTCCTGGCCAGGAATGTCTTTGGTTTCTTAACTGCCTGATTTAAAAAGAAAAAGAAAACAAACAAACAAACAAACAAAAAGAAGATTAAGAAGAAAATAAAGGCCGTGGTAGAAAGGGCACAGTCAACCAATTCGTTAGTCATTTCCAGTTCAAATATTTCCATAAGTGCTTGGCAATGTTTTCTATGTAAGGGACGTCTACAGCTGGTGAAAGATTTCTTAGATGGCAGAGAATTCCCCCTGATGACAAACTCCCCTCAGACAAGCTCCAGTCTGGGCAACTTCCCTTTGGAAGCCTTCACAACTTGTTTGTTCAAGCATTCTGAGTCTTCTTAAAAGAAAAGCCAGTTGGCTATCAGTCGCATTTTGAAACCTGACTCACTGAGAGAGGCACTGCTGAACTGTAGGAAAATTCCTACATTTAAGACACCAGGAGCGTACTACATACTTGACCTGAATACTTTACCATTACAGAAAACATTTACACAAGTCCTTGGTGTGTCTCAAAAGGATGTACACACAAGCTGTGTTTAAGAATCATTTTATCTGTTACTAAAATTCATCTAATCTGGATTATAACTTGGCAACTTAAATTCTTACACAGAAAAGCATGTAAGTGTAAGTAAAGAGAAATACTGCAGTCTTGTATGTTCTGATAACCTAAACTCCCACTGAAGTTCTAAAATCCAAATAATTTTATATTGTCCATTGCTTTGAATTTGGACATCTTTTCTTACAGAAAATGTTGTGGACTTCTAGTCAGCCCCATGAGCTGAAGGGCCTGAATCTTAGCTTTACTAAGCTTCCCAATCTCAGTAGAGATTACAAGACAGGGAATTCACGACCTGGCTCTGCAAGCATGCAACAGTATGTTCCACTTACTAAAACCATTAAAGCGTATATGAACATCACAGCAGTTCTGCCATCTTCTGCTCTGCTTTTGAATGGTTGTCCTTTGAGATCACCTACTATAGTTTGCATGTTAACCAAATCAGCCTTGCAGGTTTGTTGGAAATCTAGAAGACTTTGAAACTAGAAGCTGTTCTCCCCAGTTCACATCTCCCCTCTAAGACAGCTGCCTTACAAGTCAAGCAACGCACATATGAATACAACACACCTTAGTCCAAACTGAAGAGCAGAATACAGCCAAACTCTAATTATTAATCGAAAAGCAGAGCATACTCTCACAAAGGGACATACAGGCCAGCCAGGACACAAGTAGGATTATGAACAGTAAGGACAAAAAGGAAAATATTAATTATGGTATGTGTCTCCATTATTAAACAATGTCTAAAAATATCTACTCATTTATTCCCAAACTTCAAAAAGTGGTTACTATGCCAGTAACATAAGATCTGCAATCACAGCATTTGGTGGCTTTGTCTTATTTTTCTTTGTTGCTTGTGCTGGCAAATCACATACAAGGACAGCTAACAAATATTCCTCATACTGGAGAATGCTCTAATGCTTTCGGAAAAAAAATATCTAAATGATGTAGTTTCTCTTTCTTTGTGTGTGTGTGTTGAGGGTTTTTTAGCTTTGAAATGGGAAGTGAAGTGCTCATCAGCTGCAAAGTGTTCCTCTAATACCACCCATGCAACAATTACCTCTGCAATAACCATCATTATATTAAATTACATGCTACCCTTCCTCAGCTCAGTGTGAAGACTAGCTGTAGAATAAAACAAGAAAAAAATCCCAAGCCCCGGAAAAGCCATTGTACAGTACTGTGCCCACACCACCAAGGTAAATATACATCCTGCAAGGAAACTAAGTATCAGTTAAGAACTGCCTGTCTTTGTTGGAAGTCTAAAATGAAACCTAAGTGAAGGCCCCTCACCTACTCCAATATTCATTTCACTGTAATGATGCAGTGCTATTGCTGAAAATGCATTACATTACTGCGTAATTCAAGAGTACACAGTTATGATGTGTCAAATAGTGAAGACAATTTTGCTTTCAGCATTTTCTTAATTTTTAATAATTTTCTTAGCAACCCAAATGTTTTCATGAGGTCTCTTTCAGTACAGAGCAGGGATTCCACTACTTTCTCTGAATAACCAGAAACAGTTTGTTTTTTCCTATTTAATTTTAAAGATATATTTGTACTTGCTGGCTTTTAACAAACATGTTTACCATCCTGAGGTTTTAAAATGAAATTTGTTTTGAAAAGTGGCTAATCAAAACCACATTCAAATTTTGCATATTTTACATTTTAGTGACTTCCAGATAGACTTAATTCCATTTACAAAGTATAGGTTTGGGGTATTTTTTCTTTTGGTGATATCTTTTCTTACCTCTTAGCTTGAATAACTGCCTAGGAGCTGAAAAATCAGTTTATTCCATTATTGACACTGGTAGTTACAACTATGCAGGACGACACGTGCATTCAAAGAGAACAGGGCAGTGAAAGTAACATCAGGCTCAGGGTAGGTAACCACTGAGAAAAGAGTGACACTGAATAGAAAACAGTTCATAGCTATGCATGCACTTCAGCATTCTGAAGAAAAACGGAAACAAAAAAACCTGAAGGAGTTTCAAGATTTTGTGAGCAAGGCATGATCCTTGTTGATGGATAATCTGTCACAAGGCCATGAGCAACCACTGCATCATGAGCAGAGGTAGAGAGGCTGCACAACGGAGGTGGACACTGATGGAACTGAAGGGAAAGATGAAGAGTCCTGCTCCAGGATCTGCAGTCCCAGACCACAGCCTGAATAGTGAATGACAAATCTCCTCCATGTCCTTGGACAGAGAAGGTTGGATGGAGGGCAGATACCTCCCTGTCCATAGAAGCATTCTGTCCCACACTGGGCTATGTGTTGCCGGAATATTGGGATAATCCATCTGGTTACAACTATGTGTAGTTCTGGCTAGGCTGGACCAGTAATAATGATCATGTGGATAACCAATGTTCCCTGTATAGAACGTGGAACTGGTTTTGCTAGTTGCCATATAATTAGGCTGTGAAGCAAGCACCAGCTGCTGAAGTTTCAATGGATAGAGGGTATTGCCAACTCTAGCCCAACCAATTTGCACCTCTGAAAGCAGTCATGACTTTCTCTTCATCTTCAAGAAATCTTCCTGGAGACTGGGGGAACTGGTTGAGAAAAGAGAGGACCACAAGCAACAAGACAATGATCAGTGTCCCTGAAATTATTCTCCTGGAATTAAAACATTGCTGTTGTTGGCACCTTTGGCCAATGAGATGCACCACAGGGAATCCCACTGGTGTTTATCATCTCTCTATCAGTTTCTCACGAATTTCCCTTCTACTCTGCAAGTTCACAAGTTTATATTTAATTCCTGAAAGTTAAGAGCTAACAGAGATACTCCATGCTGACAGCTGAAGTTTGGGAGTTTGAAAGCTCCTGTGTTTCCAGAGAAACAACAAATAGGCATCTACAAGATTTTCATGTCAAGCATGACAGAGACAATGTCCATCAAGGTCTCTGCCGTCCATTTTTTATAAAAGTGAGAATACAGTACCATATTTATGGTTCAGAGTTCCAAAGCATTCGTATGATGTGTTTTCAAAACACCAAGTCGGAAACTACATGCTCTACTAAGCTTCCCAAATGATGCTGGAAACATCAATGACCAAATCCTCGACTGGAGTGCCAGTGAGCTAAGCAGGAAAACTTTCTGTGGGATTTAACTCATCTGTCAACTGAGAGAACATGAACCAACATGAAACCTTTTCTGTAAATCTGCTGTTAAAATAAGGAGCAGGTGCACTGAAGTCAGAGCTCTAAGGAACACAGATAACATCTAGCAAACAGCAGCACATTCATGAATATCAAGGTATCTCACAGCACATCAAAGCATATCTAGATAATCCTTAACTGGATTTTATTTCAGGCCATACAGCACTAATGGCCACAATCCTTAACAAAAACACTTTTTAATCATCATGTTTACCATAGCTCCTAGATAATTTGTCATCATTGGTTGCATCAGAGACAACATTATTGCACTTTTTTTAGGACAGAGTACAAACCCCAAGAACATAATATATTCTAGGCTATTTCCAGTTTCTTTTCTTTCTCTTAGGCAGAACTTCCAACTCCTACACTGCAAGACAGTAGGAATTTAATCATATTACATTTCAAACCATGTGGAGGAATCATACACAAAAGTTGATTTGTAGTTGATTAGTACTTTCATTTATTTATCCAAAAATAAGGAGATGAAAGGAGAAAGGAAGATAATCTTTATTCACAAACAAATCTAGAAGAGAAAAATTTGAAGTCTAATAAAGATAAATGGTTGGATACATAATTAGGTTCATCTCACTACCACAGAAAGAAAAGGAGAGCTGTAGCAGGACCACATTTGCTTTATTCTTACATATCCTCACTGGAAGGACTCACAGGAAGCAGACAGGAATGACATGGACAAACAATACCATTAAAAAAACTTATCTCAAGTTGACACATACTTACTGGAGGATGGGACAGTAACACATAATTAAAGGAAAAACAATTTGGCCTCTGCCTTCCAAAGGAGCACACATGATGAACTGAACCTGCCCGTAATACACATCAAGCTTGTCACTGCCTGGCAAACACAAATGCACCCTGGGTGAAAACTTCATGTAACTGAAGGATCCTATGATTTCTGAATAATTTAGGCTAGAACGGACCTCGTAAAATCTCCAGTCTAACCTCCTGCTCAGAGTACAATCGGCTGTGAGATCAGATCAGGTGAATCTTGAAAACTTCCAGGGACAAAGTCTGCGTGGCCTCTCTGGGCAACCACTGCTTAACCACCCTGATGGAGAAAATGTTTCTCCTGAAGTCCACATTTCAACATATGTCTGTTAACTCTTACCCTATGACTCTGCATCACTGTGAACAGCCTGGTTCCATCTCCTCAGTTACTCTGACATAAGCAGTGAGGGGCAGCTGTCAAGTCCCTCCAAAGCCATCTTTTCTGCAGGATGAGCCAGCCCTGGTCCCTCAGCCTCTCTGCACATGGCAGGTGCACCATCACAACAGTTCTTTGCTGAACTCGTTCCAGTTTTTTTGATGTCTTTACTGTGCTCAAGAGACCAAAACAAGCCACAGTATCTAAATGTGCCCTCATGAGTGTTGAGGAAGATAATCCCTTCTCTTGATCTACAAACTCCACTTACCTAAAAAGAGCCCAGGGTGCTGTCAGCCATCTTTGCTGCCAGAACACTGTTGGCTCATATTTGCCTGCTATTTATAACATATCTACGTTCCCTTTTGGCACAGTTGTTCCCCATTGTCAGTCACCTGTTTTGCTTCTTTTCCAGGTACAGGACTTCACATTTGGCCCTGTCTTAGTTTCAGCCAAGACAGGGTTAATTTCTTTACAGGGAAGTGGGTGTGGCCAGACCCTACTGTTATTCAATACCATCTCTGTCACTTGCAATGGGCAAGACGAAGGGACTCTTTCTCATTTCAGGACAGGGGAAAATGTGGTGGGTGGAAGAGCAAGTTGGTATTTTGCCATGGTTTTTCCCTGCAAATAGTTTCTTTGTCTTATACCTTTTGTTCTTAATACTGGTGCTGTTACTGCTTGTTATCTTATCTCATTGCTGTTTCCAGTAAATTGATCTTATCTCAACCCGTAATTTTCACCTTTTTGTTCCTCCACTTCTCAACTCTGTCCCAGGATTGAGAAGGGAGAGGGGAAGTGGGAGGCCAGGGAGAGAGCAAGTGGCAGCAGGTTTGGAAGAGTCTTGGTTGGCAGAGGGGACTAAATTGGGAAGAGCCATTCCTAAACCACGACAGGCCCTAATGGATTTCCTGTTGGCCCAGTCTACCCAGGTCTCTCCAAATGGCAACCTTGTGCACTAGCATACTGACTGGTTCCCCCAGTTTGATGTCATGTGTAAACATGATGAATGTACATCTGGTCTCCTCCTCCAGGTCACTGATGTTAAACAGGGCATGTCCGAACATAGACCCTGTGCTTGTCACAGGCCTCCAGGCTGAACATGACCCATAAACCACTAAAACAGTCCAATCCAACTTCACAGCACCATGGAACAGGAGACTGCATTGCCTACACAAAACTAAGTGGGTTTACAACAGCAATATCTCAAACTGCTTTATGGGCTACAGTAAGTTTCAAAAGGTCATTAAAAAAGTATCTTCTTATCTTATTTGAAACTGAGTTTGTGAACATTAAGAGCTACCATCTGTGCAGATAATATATAATCTTCTTTAAATAGTTATTTGTCCTCATACTTCCCTTTAGGTAATATTTTCTTTTTTAATATTCAGAACATACCACTGTGTCAGCAACACTCACTACAAAGGAAAAGAAAGTCAGATGCAAACCAGCCTTGAGCACAGGTGCTTACCATACATACCTTGACAGGCTGCTTATAAAGAAAACACAGTAAGGAAAAAATTAGGTTTCTTCCTCACTCTACAATTTTCCAAAATCATAGACATGGGAAGTTTTAGAGGTTAAGTAAAATTGGGTTCAAAATAGATTAGACATATTCACAGGATAAACAGTCTCTAGTGACTACAAAACAGTGATCCAAATGCAGTCTTTGGACATACGGAGGACCTGTATATATCCATCAGTATCTCTTACCATCTTCTTTCAGAGAAGCAACACTGCACAACAAAAACACACAACTTACAGCTATGTGTCAGTCAAAAACTAAATCTCACAACAAATACCAATTTCCCAGCAATATATTAATTCCTATCATCCCTCCAGCTCTACGCAGAAGAATCAGAGCTGTTCCTGTGCCCTGAACAAATGATTCTAGGAATTATAAGTGACTGATTTCTGAAATGCATTATTAATGCCATTTTTATTTTTACGACAGTTATTTGAATAAACAACTTCTCTCACAGTTGGAGTTTCTATAGGTGGGTCAGATAACAGCAGATAATCTGCCTGAGATTCCTAGAGAAGACTACTGGAGTTCAGTGGGAGCTGAACCCTGGTGCACAGACATGCTTTTTGAAGTCTCAGACTTTGTTCACAAGTCTGTTATTTCTGATTCATGGGACTATGGACATATTTCAGTATGATGTCAAACACTGTCCCTGGCCCAGGGATTTCAGTGGGAGGATCACAAGCAGTGACAGAACTATCACCTAGCTACAGGAGCCTAAGTGTATTTTCTGCTGTCATAAGAAGATAATTTCACTAAATTATTTGCGTTTCTTAATTGCTCCACACATTATTAATTCACAGCTGACTCACCTTCAAGCCTTACCCACACCCAGGATCACAGGAAATAAACAATACATACTTGTTGCGCCTTTTATCTGGGGATCAGAGAGCATCCTATCCAAACTGCCCCACCTTTATTAATTAGCCATATGTTTTCTGCATTTTATAAATGGACATGTGGAGCTACTTTTGTCCCTTGCCCATCCTTTTCTTGCATCTGTTTTTTCAGAAAAGTATGACTGAGTTCAGCAGAAGTGATGAGGTTCATAGAATTACTGTGCAGAATACATGAGCCATAATGTGGGAGGGCAGGTTAAACAGTACCTTCTAACTCCTACAGCTACAGAGGGTGGCAGGCTGGATAAGGGGCCACATGGGATCTACAGCTGGATGCTGAACCCCCTTGCTCTCTCTAACATTTTGCATTATCAGATGCCCTTTTATGTCAGATTGTTGCCCTTGCACTAGGTTCAGCTGTGTTGGAATACAGGACAGATTTATGTCTGGCTACAGTGCATCTACCAGGAAATCTTTCAGTCTTTGCTAAATAGAAATATTTAATTTGTCAACCAGCAGTTTCCCCTAAAGGTGAGTGACCTCTCTTATTAAAAATATGACCCCTACGTCTAATTTGAAATTTTCTGGCCTCAGAATCTAGCCACTGACTCCTGTTACGCCTTCTGTTCCTGTAAAAGTGACCTTTTAGCAACCCCTTATTTTAGCGTCACGTATTGTCTCCCCATGAAAGCATTTACACATTACAAATGACCTCTAGTTTAATTTTAAAAAGAGAACTCAAATGTTAAGTTTAGCATTCTCCATAAGTAATTGGAGGCCATGTAAAAAATATCTTCTCGTCCCTCATTTCTACATTTTCTTTATTAGTGCCAAATGTTAGAAATATCCTTAGAAAGACAGAAATAGGCAAGACATCCCTGCTTGGCCTGGTTACACAGCATGATTCAACAGTGGCCACAGATTTGCAACACATTAAAACTTTTTTTAAAAGGGGAACAAAAAGAGCACTACTTATGCAGGCAGTGAGCCAAAGCTACTCCCTAGCATAGTATTGAACACTTACAAATTACTAACTAGCATGGAAGATCAAGAATTTAATTATAACAAAAGCAAACAAAAAATATCCCAATTGGAATAGCAAAACTATACAAAATCATAAACTACAGATTTTACTCTGATTTAACTTACAGTAAGAAAAAATTTAATCACATTTGCAGAGCCATAATATTCCAGTGTTATCGGGAAGGAAGGCCTTCTTCCCTTTAATGCCTAAAGATTTCATAAGTTGTTATTGCTAACCTGCTTCATTCAAAGTTCAAGAATCATTTTTGCACTGGTTC
>VXBT01005643.1:843032-887881 GCA_013400235.1 Oriolus oriolus | reverse complement strand
TTTTTTTTTTTTTTTGCAACTATAAAAACAGCTTGGAAAGTTTTACTGATTATTCATTAAATTAACTTAAAATACATTTTTTCATCTTAAAAGTGGTCAGATTCAGGCTTAAAACGGCATCTGAGTTTCACAGTCTATTGAGATTTGAGCACCTAACTAGCAAATTCACCAGCTGATTTATCCTCAGTGGTTTACCAACAACCTGGTAACTCAACCTGACAGCCTTCTAAAATGAGATGACTGCTTGGTGGCGAGGGGAGAGCAGTGGATGTTGTTTATCTCAGCTTCAGTAGTGCCTCTGACACTGTCTCCCACAACAGCCTAGCAGACCAGAACATGGTTTGGCGCAGATAAGCACACAGGGAGTTAGACCGACAACGAAATGACCTGTTGAGCTCTAAGGATTGTGGTTAGTAGCACAAAGTCTAGCAAGACACAAGTGGAGTACCCGAGCAGAAGACACTGGGGCCAAGACAATTTAGCCTCTTCATCAATGATCTGCATGCTGGGACAATGGGTACCCTCAGCACGGCCACAGATGAGACAAAACTGGGAGCAGTTTCTGATGCACTAGAGCATCTTGCTGCCATCCAGAAGGACCTGGAGAGGCTGAAGAAGTTGGCCAACAGAAACCTCATGCAGCTCAACAAAGGGAAATGCCACTTCCTGGGCAGGAGTAATCCCGAACACCACCACAAACTGGGAAGCAGCTCCCTAAGGAAGGACCTGGGCACCTTGATGAACAAGCTACGAGCCAACAATGCACCCCTGCAGCAAAGCAGGCCGACAGCACCCAGCGTTGCATTAGGCAGAGCATCAGCAGCAGGTCAAGGGAGGTGATCCCTCCCCTCTCCTCAGCCCTGGTGAGACACTGCTGGAGGGCTGGGTCCAGTGCTGAGGTCCCCAGAAAAAGAGACATAGACATGGTGGACCAAGTCTGCCAAAGGACCAGGAAGATTGAGAGGGCTTGGAGCACCTGACAAATGAAGAGAAGCTGAGAGAGCTGGGAATGTTCAGCCTGGAGAAGCTCAAGGGCATCCTATTCATCCTACCCATTCCTGATGGGGGGAAGCAAAAAAGATGGAGCCAGGCTCTTTTCAGAGGTGTCCAGTGACAGGATGACAAGCCATGGGCAGAAATTCAAACACAGGAAACTCCATTTAAACACAAGAAAACTTCTCACTGAGAGAGTGATTGAACACCAGATCAGAGAGGTTATGGAGTCTGTCCTTGGAGATGCTCAGAATCTGATGGTTCACAGTACTGAGCAACATGTTCTGTCTAACTCTGATCTCAGCAGGAGGCATTGGATTAGATTATGTCCAAAGGTCACTGCCAGCCTCAGTCATTCTGTGATGTTGTGACTATGCATGTGAAAACAGAAATTCTTTTCATTAGAGGTATAACCTTACCTCTCTGAGCAGTCACTTGCCTCTCACGGCAAACTGTGTTTTGAAACTTTCATGATCTGTAGAATTTTTTTCTCTTGGCCATTTTGATAAACATTTCTTTTTCCATAACTCACCCACTCTGTTAAGAGAAATGAAATCGTTCCAGTCTTCCCTGAAAGATTGTTTTCAGGGTGAAAAAGCAGGAAGAGGAAAATAATACAGGATGGACTTCTTATGCTAGGAGAAAATACAACAGGCTATATTTAGAGAAGACAGCAAATAGACTCTTGGAAATGGCTTTGTCAACACCTGTGATAAGTGGAACTATCCATATGCTTGAAGTTAGGCTTGTGGTTAAGAACTCCATTGAACAAGGCTCAGAGTATCATACAAGGAAGCCCCTTGAATTCTGCTCAGCAGATGGACAAAGTTTAGAGCAATAAAATCAGCCAGACAAGCCAGACTAACATAAATGCAGCCATATCCCTGGCTACCTTTTCACTGGTCATCCCTACTAATAAAGATATACCCACTAGCCCTTGAAGTTACGTCTTATTTACTTACAGAGTTTCTATGCCTCAGATACCAATTCACAATCAGTTTCGTCTATGCTCATAAAGCTCTTAGGAAATTATTTTCATTTCAAACTCCTAAACATGGACATTAGAACACTAAGGTTCCTAGACATGTCTGTCCAGACAGAGCCAAAAAGCTTTGCTACCAGGAAACTGAGGTCAGTCCCAAACACACAGATACGTGTGCTTTACAATGCACACCATCCTGAGGTATCCACTGATGTGTACCACAGTCATATGACAGATGGAACAGGCTGCACATGTATGACACGCACAACACACCATAATGGAAGTGCAAGTCATTTTGCTCATCATAGGAACATCTTAGCAGAAACAGGGCACCAGGGTACTACAAATGTAAGATACTCTAACCTCCATTGTGCTTTAAGGTCAAGAGGACTGCAGGAAGAAGGACAGAGGTCTAACTGGTTTCACCATTGCTCACTAATAAATTAGCTTGGCAACTTGTCCTCATTTTAATTTAGATATTTTGGAAGGAAAATAAAATTATAATTTGGGGACTGAAAATTTTAGAATAAGTAGTGTTACAAGAGATTCCCACTCTGGCTGCAGTTTGCTTTGAAGAGTTGGATGCTTTGGGTTTGTTGGGTTGTTTTGGGCGTGCAAGTTGCTCTTCTCATAACTCTGAGAGAAGTGCCTGAGAGCTGTGTGTTTTCATGTTGCACAGAAAATATCCCTTCTTACAAGGCTGGTGAAAAAATACAACCTAATGACACTTGGAGAGTTATTTTTTATCTTGAACACTTGGAGAACTCTTTTCTATTATTATCTTGAAAAAAGATATGGGAAAAAAGAAATATGGGAAGAAACAGTTTCTCCCTTGCTTGTTTTCTCTCCTTCACACACAAAAAAATAAGGCAGCCCAAGATTATTTTAATGTTGAACCAAAAATCCAAAAATGTATCTCAGGTTCCTTACCAAATACCAGTAAATTTTCTTAAGAAAGGACTGATCAGCCTTCCTTATCTTCCATAGGCAACAAAGGGCCCCAAGAGGCCTCCAGTTCCCCTTATGTTTTGGTAAAAGCAAACTGCAGTTCAGATAAAAAGAGATTCAGTATTTTGGCCTTGAGACACAGATTCTATTGAAATGAGAAAATGAATGTCAGGAATGGGGAGATGCTCTGAACATTCAAGCTGCCTGCTCCAGTCTCTCTAACCTCATAAACTGCATCTAAGTTTCAAGGATTGTTTTACTAATACTGGATTTAGGAAGCTCTGATTTACTATAGAAAAAATATACTTCAAGCCACTTTAAAATCCTAACATGTAGTACAATAAAAATAAAAACCAAAGCAGCAAATACAGCTGGCAGTCCCTGCTTTCTGTGAGCTCCTCTGCTATTTGTATCAGTCCACCATGCAGAGCTCATTCCAAATGGATGTTCTGGCAGAGGTCCCAGACACACATGCCACCAAGTCACAAGCAGCTCACTGTCACACCACTCTTACTAATGAGAGCTGCAGCAGCAGTTCTTCAATATCTTTTCCTCTACACAGCCCTGGGATACATTCCTTATGTCCTCTCCTGCCTTCCCCAGCCAGATGGAGAACTGCTGACTCCAGGAGAAATAAGGAAGGGAGAGGTGGGGAACTGCAGGCTGCCTCATGAGGAAGAGGTTGTTCTTGCAAGGAAAACTTCGGGAAGGGCAGCTAGCAGTGACTGGGCAGGAGTAGCAGGAGCAGGCGCCCAGATCTGACCACAGTTAGAGGAGGGTAGGCTGGCAGCCCCCACAGTTCAAGACTGATACTGACTGGCCACTGTTCCCACACCGCTCCTTGCTGTGTTTGCCCTCCTCCTTCATCTTCCCCACACAGCTGAAGACTCCCCAACTCCCCCAGCCCTGCCCTAGCCACTTCTTCCCAGGTGCTCCCTTTGCTCTGCTCTCTGAAGCACACCAGGCGCAACCTTCCCCAACCCCACCCCAGTATATTCCACATTCCCCAACAGACAGAGGTGTGTCCTGGCTCGGTAAGCCACTGCGCTGCATCGCTGGGAAAGGAGAACAGCAAAACATTATATGGTGTGAAAAGCTGCTTGGATGAGAGGGTAGGCAGCTGGTATGTGAGAGGAGGAAGATTCAGAGGGAAAAGCTGCAGAGCAATGTTGAGTCCAGGTGAGACACTGAGTGGTAGGCACAGTAACAGCAGGAGAGAGAGAAAAGTAGACAAAGATCTTCCTTCAAAAGAGCTGGAAAGGATTATGTAGGACTGTGACCACATTTTTCCTCAACCGTCCACGCCTGCCTTCCAGCTAAGCAAAAAATAGGAGAGCTCATTTTTTATTGTGCACAAGGAAGCTCTGGAAAGCTTCTATTGAGAAGAGTGGCTATTCCTCATTCAGGGGACAAACAGAATTTTCTTTTGCGGATTGCTTCAAACTCTGAGATAATCCAGGTGCTAGTTTCTTCCTGAAGCCTGGGAACAGCTCTATGCATATACAAAATACTGACAAGCAGAACAGTGAGCTCATTCCAGAAAGCAATGGAGAGGAACAGCAAAAAGATCCACCAGACTGTGACAGCATACATGTGTGCTGGAAAGTGAAAAGTATGCTTTTGGGAGTGGCCAGAAAGGATGATAGGTGAGGACAGGGGCCTTAGCCACACGCAGGTCTAATAGAAGGGATTGAAGGTTTGGAAACCAGAGTGGAAGCATGAGCAGCTTGAGGTTTCTACGAGGGAAATCACAAAGAATGTCATGACTGGGGGGAAAGAAGTGACTGACAGATTAACTTGTTGGCACATTCTGGGATGCTGGTGGCCATTCAGAGGACAGGTAGCATGAAAAATCACCAGGCATCTCTGAGTTACGAGATTTTGGATGGTTTATCTTATCCACCTCTGTGGTCAGCATAGCTGAATAGGAGAAAAAGTTGTGGTGTGTTCCAAGAAAAAGGAGACTTCAGAGGGAGAAGAGGATGACAAGCATGAGACAGTCTAGTATGTGCCAGCAAAAGCACTGTCTGCACAGGGACATCGTAAGGGTGGCAATTTGGTGACTTTTCCTGATGCATGTGCGAGTCCAGCAGGGCTGTGGCAATGGCAGCCAGCACCGAGTCCTGCATGAGGCACTTTTGGAGTGGTACAGCTTCAAGGATTCAGCATGCCCCTCCTTTCAAGAAAGATGTTGTGCAGATTGCATGACATTTAAAGCACATTTCATCACCAGGGCATATACTCTTCTTTCATAATTTCAATTGTCTACCAATAAATCATTCAAATGAAAAATTGCTTTCCAAGACAGCACAGGCATTTACCACACCTGCCTGACTTCAGCAGCACAAGCAGAGAATTTTTCTAGAGGCATCTTGGGTTTTGGTGGGGTTTTTTTCTTGCTATTCTTACATATTCCAGCCAGCCAGAGACCTCTGCCCAACAGAATCAAAACTCTTAAGGTTTGAATAATTAATCTCAAATATTAGAAGTTTAGTACTCAAAGGGAACCTGAAGAGAAAAGCAAAATCATAATATCTCCATTATAAGTGTATCTGCAGTAAAAGTCCAACTCAGCTGCTCCTCAGCAGGGAGAAAACTGCAGGTTTGGAAGAAAAAATGCTTAGCAAATACAGGGCTTCACTCAAGTTACCTGTTACAATGAACTGATAAAATGGATGTTACTTCTGTCACCTGTAACTGCTACACAGTGGACTCAAGTCGGTCTCTACACACAACTATAAGTGCCACCATGACAAGCAAAGGCATGCATATCATCAGCAATGTAGTCTTCTCAGAACTGAGTCTGTAATTTAATTTCCTGTGGCTGACATAAAGTAAACATCAGCTATTGAAAAGGAGATTGTCTGTATCATTAGAATCCACTGAAGAAATACTGGAGAAAAGGAACAGCTTTTATCCAGGAAAATCCAAGTGAGGAAAGAAGAAAAGCAAGGTAGCAGACAGATCAATTTTCTGGCCCATCAGTCTAAAAGAATGAGCATTAAATCTTCAGATGGGTTGTAGATCCTGTGTCTGGTTCTGAAGGTATTCTGCAGAAATGCAGGCATTATGTATTATGCTTACTTACAATTTGCTTGGGTAAAAGTACACAGCTTAACATATCCTATGATATTGGCCCTTGAATGGGAGAAGTGTGAAATGTGTCCCAGCATACACGCCAGGAAAAGGAGCAGGAAGGTATTGCTTTGGGAAGCAGCAAGTTTCAGCTTTTTGAAAGCTGTTTTAGGGAGGCAAGATACAGACTCAAAGCAGCGGCCCGAGCATGCTGGAGAAGCTGCCAAGAGCCAGGTCGGATGCAAAGGGAAACAATCAGCCTTCTGCAGAGCTACAGAAGAGCTGATTTCACTACCAGCTGTTGTCTGGTTTGGACCTGCTTTCCCCATAGACACTGTTGGAAAAGACCCTCTTTGCACACATCAGTAATTCTTACTCATAAAATAAACCTGGACCATAATAAATGAAGTACTTGTTGCTGTGCACTGGCTGACTACTGGGAGGGCACTTGTGCTCTTGACTGACCACTCAATTAAGCTGAGCTGAGTCTTCCACCAAAGACATTATTCACTTCTCTTGGATGGCAGAAAGTATTGTAATCCCAAGAAGGATTAGCGGAGCTGTATCATTTTACATCATGTGGGAACCAAACTATTTACCTTAAACTGCATTTAATTTCATAGGCCATTTATTTCAGCTTTTCCTAGGAGTGATTATTGTGATCCTGAAAAGAGAAGGAGAGCTAAACTGGGTATTAAGACTCAAAAAGACAGGTTTGGCAGCTGAGACACATTCTGAGATAACAGAGCAAGTGAAATTCCACTCCTAAAAACAAGCTTGAATTCTGCTGGTGTGATATTTTCTTGTGTTTCACATGTACTAGTCTAGTGTTTCCTTCCCTCTTCCTTTTTTTTTTTTAATTTAAAATAATTTGTAAAACAGTAGGAAATAATAATAAATATCTACTTGCAGCCTCCAGTGACTGACAGAGGGACTGACTTCTTCATTAAGAAAAGGATAGGGAAATGCAAGCTTGAGGAAAATACTGCCATGGTTTCCTCCGAATACTGAGTGCCACTGGACTTAGGCCCTGAGAAAAAATGAATGAGGGTGGAGAGAATACTAAAAATGTAGAAAAGGATAGAATAGTCTATCTAAAGATAGCATACTTCCAAGGATATATCTGGAAAAATTAAAGTGTAAAATGAGAGAAAGATTGGCTTGTTTAATGCAGAAAGTAATTAGGAAAATGATAAGAAAGAAGGAACGTCCTACTTTCAGAGAAGCCAGTGAGAGTAGAAAGCAAGTATGTTTTACTGAAGAACAGTGAATGGCAACAAGCTATTATCTTCAAAAAAAAGATTTTTATTATCTACTTATCCCTTCCTTTTTTTGTTTTGTTAGTAAAATAGCTTTCTTTCAGAGGGAAGTTTTTGTTTCTTTAATGTAGCAAGAACACATCTGCAATTACTGTTTGTGGGATTTTTGCTCCATGAAGAGCAATTAAACCATATTAAACAGTTTACAAGATAACACATAGAGTAAGAAATTAGAAATCTCTATTTCACTGCTTTCCATGCTTTAAAATAAACTCAATGAATTGATGGCTCTATGTTTTCAAATTCTAAGTAGAACATTTCTTAGTTCCAGAATTCCTGGAAAAGGGTAAGAGTAACTTAGAAAAAAACTAGGAACAGCAAAAGCTCAACAAATAGCAACTGTAACTTAATAAAAATTTACTTAATTTCAAAGTCAGCTACAGGAAACACCTGCAATTGTAACAGAAATTTTGGTCTCATATTCAACTATCAGACTGAAATAGTTCATCAATATTCTATACTTTAATATATTTTTAATGTGAGTTTTGCTGGTGAGGGAGGATCATCCACTAATTATTCAAAAGCTTTAAACTTTACTGTTCTACAGTAAAAAAAATTTCCTCAGTCCTGAGAAAGAATAAAAATTTAATGCTCTGACTGTGACTCCATCAACAAACAGGCTATAATAATTTCCCAATTACTGCAAAATATTTGCATGAATGTTAAGAAATAATTCTGAACGTTTCCTTCGCCTTCAGGCTCAAATGCCAAATGAGAATTTATCGCATTAGAACTAGTCATATTAAAGAAATATGCTGCCCTCATCTATTACTTAGACTTTTTGAAAGCTTCAGACAGTAAAAGTCAATTTATAGAAGTAGTTTCATTTTTCAGGAGAAGATTCTTAGAAATTGCAGCTTGTTAATACATGCAGTCAAGTATTAAAATGCTTTCCTGCAGTGCTGCTATGCTGGGGGTTTTTGGTATGCATTGTAGTCAGATGTTCCTTTAATACAATAACAAGCAATATTAAATTTATCAACTTTTACTATGCTGTGTGCAACTCCCCAGTGTTAAATCTTTCTATTAAGCAATTCAGCAATTGGCTGGCAGGGAAGAAGACTGGCCTGGCTGAATAGAGTTTTGGCTGGAACTCAGGAAAAAAAAGGAGAGTTTATGACCTTTGGTAGAAGGAATAAGCAACTAAGGAGGATTACAAGGATGCTGTGAGGTTGTGCAGGGAGAAAATTAGAAGTGCCAAAGCACACCTAGAACTTAATCTGGACACTGTTGTGAAAGACAATTTAAAAAATTCTATAAATACATTAGCAACAAAAGGAGGGCTAAGGAGAATCTCCATCCCTTACTGGACACAGGGGAAAACGTAGGGACAAAGGATGAGGAAAAAGCTGAGGTACTTAATGCCATCTTTGCCTCAGTCCTTAACAGTAAGGCCAGCTGTTCTCCAGCAATGCAGCCTCTTGAGCAGGAAGACAGGGACAGGGAGCAGAATGAAGATATTCTGCTCCATAACCCAGAAAAAAGGGTCAGTGGCCTGCTATGCCATTTAGATACACACAGCTCTACAGGGCTGGATAGGATCTACCCAAGGGTACTGAGGGAGCTGGGGAAGTGCCCACCGAATCACTTTCCATCATGTATCAGCAGACCTGGATGACTGGGGATGTCTAACTGGAAGTTAGCAAATGTGACTCTCACCTCCAAGAAGGGCTGGAGGGAGGATCTGAGAAACTACAGGCCTATCAGTCTGATCTTAGTGCCAGAGAAGGTCATGGAGCAGATCATCCCAGGAAGTGCCCAAAAAACACGTCGATGTGGCGCTTAGGGACGTGGTTTAGTGGTTAACATGGTGGTANAGGGTACTGAGGGAGCTGGGGAAGTGCCCACCGAATCACTTTCCATCATGTATCAGCAGACCTGGATGACTGGGGATGTCTAACTGGAAGTTAGCAAATGTGACTCTCACCTACAAGAAGGGCTGGAGGGAGGACCTGAGAAACTACAGGCCTATCAGTCTGATCTTAGTGCCAGAGAAGGTCATGGAGCAGATCATCCCAGGAAGTGCCCAAAAAACACGTCGATGTGGCGCTTAGGGACGTGGTTTAGTGGTTAACATGGTGGTACTGGGTTAACAGTTGGACTTAGTGATCTTAAGGCTCTTTTCTAACCTAAATGATTCCATGATTGTTTGAAAAATCTCCTTAATAAAGGTGATCATGTAGGCAAAGAATGAGCAGTGGAGGGAAAGGGAACATAAGGAAAATGGTAAGGGGGAAAAAAAGAGAACATGAGCAAGCAGAATGCTCCACTGACAGTAGAAAGGATGGAAGGCAAAGGAGTCAGATTTGTACCTAAGGAAGGAGATACACATGATGGGAGGCTGTCCTTAACAGCTGAAAACCTGAAATCTAACTGGATGTACAAATAAGAATGGCGTATCAAATGCATATGGAATATGGAGCTAGGTTTTAAAATTATTCTGAACAATACTGCACTTTAAAGATATGGAAGTGGGCAAAGGAATGCCAGTGAGTAAAAAAAATGAGCAGGAAAACAGATTCAATACTATAGAGTGCAGTAATTGAGAGGAAACACAGGATTATGCCTAATCCGGTATAGGAAATGGATGTGGCTAGTGAGAAACAAGTGAAATGATTGTGTACTAATACTTAGGTCATAGACCAGAGAAGAAAAAATGGAATTTCAATTGCTGATGCTAAATGTGAAGCAATAAATTGCAGGAATAACAGAAAATGCAATCAGGATTGGAGCGTGACTATGTTAGGGAAAGGTGAAAACAGAAGTAAAAATGGTGGACAAGAACTAAACATGAATAATGGCAATGGGGTGAGAAGGAAGAACATCAATAATACATAATCTTTTTAGGAGAAAGACACTGTACAGTAGATTCTTAGTTCCCTTGAAGGAGATCTCTTCCTCTTTTCTCCCAAAGAAATTTTTACCTGACACTCAAAAGACACAATTCATAGTAGAAAGCAAGATTTTAAATTATGAGTTAGAAATAGGAAAACAAATGGATCTAGTAGCAGCAGGGGCCCAGTTATTTCTGGATGTGAGATCCTATGTACTTTACTAAAAACAGTTAAACAAGTAGGATTGTGGGTATTCTCAGGGTTGACTTTGGGAGTAGCAAAGTTTTCTGCAAAACTGCTGGATTAAGAAAATAGTAAGTTGTGAGACCGTTATTTGGTTTTGTTTACACTAAACAGAGAGATAATAAAAATGCTTGTAATAAAAGTTCAAGACTTCAAAGGGGCAAGTTTGATAAACTAAAAGAAAATAGTTATTAAATATTTACCTGGCCTGAGGAGGTATCAGATAGGAAGAACTATCTGAGGTCTTGAGGCATTGCTACAGAACTGCAACTGGAAAAGCAAGACCACGAACAGAAGGACTGAAAGCCAAATTTATGCTATAAACTGGAAACTCATAAGCTGGAAATATCAAAGAGAAACTCATAAAATCACACAGATAAAATCATATATATTTTATATATCATTATATCACCCTGATATAATTATAAATTACAAAGACACTGCTAAAGTGTGTCAGATGTGCTTCTGCTAGACAAAAGTCACTGCAGTGCTCTTGCTGTACAAGTCAAGAGCTCACCTCGAGCACTGAGCAAAGGTTTTCACTACCCGTATTAAAGGAAACTGGTCTCAAACTGGTGCAGAGTAAGCTTACCAGGTTTGTCAAAAGAACAGATAAGCTTCACCTAGACAAGAAGAGGACCCTTGGTTAACCTCAGAAGACGTAGACTTCTAAGAGAGCTACAAAGTTTGTTTCCATAAATATTTTGCAGAGGCAGTAAAAGAGCTATTTAAGCAAAACGACAGTGCTAACTTAAGAACAAGTGGATATAAACAGGCCACAATGAAATTCAAGCTGAAGTCAGAAGAAAGCTTCTAGCCTGACTGCACAGAGGTTTTGGAACATAATTTTAATGACAGCAGTGAAGACAAAGAACTTAACAGGATTTTGATCACTTTGCAAATGGCATAGCAGGAGGAGGTTGCCTGGAATAGTAAGAGAACAAATGCTAGGATCAGGAAATCTTTTCCATTCCTAATTTAAATAAAAAAAATGTTCACTGAAACTTGGCAGAAGCTATTCAATGCTGTGTTTTAATGGCTGTCTTTGTTATTTCATGAAATGTACTTAAAAGGATTGTTAAAAGAAAAACCTTTCTGTTGAAAGAAAGCATGGTGTTTTTACGAAGTACAAACAATAAGTATCCTGGAATCCTAGCCAGCACACTGAAAGCCCATTAAAATAAGTTGCAGCAAATTCATTAGGAATAGTGACAACTATAAAAATGAGGCATTATTGCAACAGCATAAAGTTCATGTATTCTGGAGTTATGAAGTTTGGTAGAATTGATGATAGGAAAAACCATCTGTGGTTAGGACAGTGGACTGGGACTTAGCAGTTCAGTTCCTGAACCTGACATAAACTTTAGGGAAGCCATTCATTCTGCTGCTTAATTTGCTAGCTGTAAAAGTAAAACAATCATCTTCTTTTCCCTTGCTCAGTATATACTGAGGTCTCCACACCTGGAGATGGTGACTGTTGAGAACACCAGGGCTGGTTCTCATATTACATTTCTCACGTTACTGAGAGCAGCAAATCGATCATGCAGGATGACTTTGGCTCTGCTGGCTTATTCCCACTGTGCTGGCTTCTAGCAACAGACTGAGCTGTGCTTTTACAAGTAAAATCACACAACGACTTGGAATTCAACCACAGCAGAAGTCAACCTTTCTATATCAACCTGAAAGATCAAAGCTCGGGCTTGTAAATGCATTATATATAAATGAAAGACAATGCAACTATAACCACTCCTCACATGGTTAGTCACAAAACTCTCATAGTAACAACTGCCAGTCTTCAAGTTCAAAGGTCAAACTTAGTCACAGTCTTAAGCTTTAAGTGAAAGTAAAATGTACATTTTAACTTCATCTTTAATATCTTTTCAGAGAATATACTCTATATTTTAAGACACCTCTCTGAATGCTTGTTTTATACAACTTCAGTACCTCCCAACAATGTAACAAAAGGAAATGGGATTAACCCCAAGGATTTCAGTGTAAGCAGAAAACCTTGCTGCAAGTCTGGAGAAGTTTTTGTGAAAAACAGGGATTACCACATTTGCATAAAGGCTGCCTTGTTTCAGTCCATATTTTGCAATGGGAGGCCTTTCATAATTCTCTTGCTTATTATTATTTTTACAACCTATAAGGCAACATGGAAACCCATTCTACCTCCTGTGAATTGAACACCTACAAACTTTTATCTTCATTTAAAAAACCCCAGCAGCTATGAATTAATAAGCCCCACTTAACATGATGCAGGACAAATTCTATCTATCTGGTATGCAGAGAGCAGAGTTTTATTATCTTTCTTCTGCCAAAAAATCCAGCAAAGAGATGAAGCAGCTCTTTCGATAGATCTGGAAGACTGCCCGTGTTACCCAACGTTCACATCACGGCACATATTATTTCGGGTTACTGCTGAATGACTACGTGAACAGTGAAGATTAATCCCATGCAGGAAAGAAACAAAAAATGCTGAAAGTTGTGCCAGCCAGAAAGCAGCCACTCACAGTAACACTGCTGGGGACTGTTTTATACAAGGGAGACAGACAGATAGACACTGCCTTTTTGCATATGAAGCTGGTTTGTCATGCATTGCACACAGGCAAAAGGAAATGCTTTAGGTCTTTGTGCAAGGCTTAATGTAAATAACACCAAACTGACACCCTCAGGTAGCCATGTGCCGTTATTTTTCATAAGAAGCATTCCTGACTTTGCAGATGCAATCCTAAAAGCAAAAAAGCAAAAACGGCTCACTTAGGTCTCCTGAGCCTAGGAAGAACCCCAGTGAATGAAGAGGAGATGAAGACTTAAAGAGAAAGGGTTTTCCTGCATGCAGCTCATTGTACAATTGGAATTTGCCTTTGTGCTTGAAGGCTGATGTTTTTATTACATGGCCACCACAGGCTGCATCCTTGGTGAGAGTATACTGATCTCTCTCCTTTAAGTCACCACGTTTGGGGAACAGGAGAGCATCAAATGCAACTCAGTGGGAAAGCAAGTCAAAAGTTAAATCTATCACTATCTCCAGGCACCAGATTCCAGCAAGCATGTTCTCAAATTAAGGGAGAGAAAAAGTCATGAAAGGCCATACAACACCAAGATATAAACTGCAGCTCATGAAGCTTCCAAGTTTCAGCCTCCAGGAAAAGCATGGCAGATAGTTACTGCTCTTGCAGCTTTCCCTCAGCCACTGGGCTATGATCCTAATTGGAAACAAGTGGCCAACAGAGATAGACCTTGGTCTGCCTTCATATGACCATCCTTGGACCTGCTGGAATGAGTCCACAGAAGGGCCATGAGGATGAATCACAGGGCTGGGATCATATGAAGACAGGTTGAGAGAGTTCAGTCTGCAGAAGAGAAGGCTTGGGGAAGACCTTATAGCACCTTCCAGTACATAAAGGGGGCTACAAGAGAGCTGGAGAGGGACTTTTGACAAGGGCACATAGTGATAGAACAAGGGGGGATGGCTTTACCTGAAAGAGGGCAGATTTAGATTTAAGAAGATGTTTACATGTTAACTGTTGGAGCGAGAGCTCCTCTGGACACAGGCCCAGAGGAAAGCCAAAGCACAGGGTTTAAATTAAAACCTTTAGAGAAGCTGAGATACATGAAGTCACACCAAAGTGAAACAGGAATATAGATTTTTAACCTTTAGTAGAAATATATGCTAAATGCTTTAAACATTTGAAAAGCTGCAGCAAAGAGACCTAAAACACAGTTCTTTCTGCAGCAGTATTACCCTTTCACAGAATTTCTCTGCTTTAGACAAAACATAGATGGAACTACACTGCTCACATTTTTTAGATAGAGTGTTCACATAAACAATAAGAGCTGATAGAAACTATGTACGCAAATTAGTGTAATACCTATGCAATACTTTGTAAGACTTATGAATATTAGAATTAAGCCAGGATAGGTTAAGAAAGTAAAACTAGAATTGTGTGTTAATTTTATTGGTCAGTTAACAAATCTAATCCTCACTTCTGTAAGTTTAGTATATAGAAGATAGAGAAGAAGAATAGAAGAAGAAACTGCTTTGCTTGCTGTTTGCTTGCTACTGCTGCTGTTCTATCATGTATCCCCTTCAGACTCTGCCTTCGGAAGAATATGGGACTATAAAATAAAGAACTTTAGCAGCACCGCAACCTCCTCTGCTCTTTCACCCTCGGCCGCAAGGGAGGGTATCCCATAATAGCTCAACAGTCAACAGTCTTCCGAACATTTATCGGTTAGGGAGAAATCCTTTACTAAGAGAGTTGTGAGGCACTGGAACCAGTTGTCCAGAGAAGATGTGGATGCCCTGTCCCTGGAAGTGTTCAAGGCCAGACTGTATGAGGCTCTGAGCAACCCGGTCTAGTGAAAGGTGTCCCATGAGCTCCCATGGCAGAGGTGCTGGAATGAGATGACCTTTAAGGTCCCTTCCAACCCAATGGTTATTCTATGATTCTATGATTTTTATGTTCATGTTTTCTCAAAGTCTGTTCACACACACACAAAATAGACACACAATATGCTTTTTCAAAGAGTCAACACATGGTTAGTAGAAATCAGTGATACTTTGTAAAACACTGCCAACCCCGAGGGGTTTACACAACAAAATGACAAAACAAAATAAAAATCTGGAAATAGCAGAGGCAGAAGAGGAAGTTTATTTTACAAATTTTTGACTAGCAAATTTGTTTTTCAAAGTTTGTTTCCATAATTGGTAGGGGTGACATTTTTACATTATCAAGAATTCTTTGCAGGATTCAAGTTCCTTTGCCATAGGAAAATTTAAGCTCTAAAACTGCTACAAATTGGATCAGTACAGTATTCAGCATGTTATACCCTCTAAGATCAGAATTTCCTTGTGTTTTTTTTCTCTTCTGGTGTTCCTCAATATTAACTCACATAATGAACACTGAAAGTGTAAACTGAACCTGCTGATGAAATGGATGCAGAGCTCTTCCTCCTACATCAAAACCCAGGAAAGGTTTAGGAAGAAAATCAGGGCTGTGTTTTATCTACGCCGCATTGAGACTTCTCTCTCTCTGCTTATATGGGAGTAACCTGAAGAAGACTCTCAAAGTATTTTCTTGATCTTGGGAAATCTCTAGAGTGCCACAACATCCCACTCTGGTGCTAATCCCGTGAACTACCAATTAATTTCACAGCCATAAGCCTAAACCATGAACGTGACTCTAGGGGAGCTGCACCTGCCCTGGCTTGCAACAGGATTCTTGATGGCACACCTACGATCGCTTGCTAAACTTTCTTTCCTAAGCTGTATGGCACCAGCAGTGGGACTGGGAGCAAGAACCTGTGACAAAGGGCAGTGTTCTTCGGCCAAATGTCTGCTCCCACCACATGCATCTGAGATCCTTTTGGCCTACCCAGGGCCTGGGAGAGGATACAGCTCAGCCCTCAGTATTCTCCCTGCCTTTACATAGGACTGAAAAAATCAATGACCATAGAAAAAGTATATCAGGGTGTTCTGTACCACGAGAACAAATTTCCTGAGACTCTTATCCCATGCCAGGCAAACTACAGGCAAAGACAGGAGAGCCTGCTGGCTATAAAGCATGCTGGTAATCTTTGCTTTTCTCTTCCTCTTGCAAGAAAACAGTCTCAACTCCAGGAATTTTACATAATTCACTTTACTGCCAATTAACACAAAATTAGATGTTGGTGGTGGGTGGGGGGGAGGAGGAGATTAACTTCTCCCCTTCCTAGCCTCAATTTCCCTTGTTTTCCTCACACGTCACCCTCAGTCTGCTGGAGGACCGGCAGCACAGGCAGCTGGGGTCAGGCAGCTGCTCCTTCCTGCTGTGCCTCCCTTATTCCTTCTCCCCACATCTTGTTCTCCCTGCCCCTCCGAGGACCCACCGATGTGTCCCCAGTGATGGTCCCTTTCTAGATGTCTCCTCCTGCTTGCCCGTGGCAGCTGCTCTTCCCCAATCATGTATAGGCCTGGCAGTGGGGGTTGCTTACTGACACCCTCCATGGGGCACCCCACAGCCTCACCTAAACCCCCTAACTTACACCCCAAACACTCACTGACAACAAAACCCCAGAAGCCAGGGCTGTTGTAATTTCAGAAATCACACTGTGAGCCCTTCTTTTGAACCAGCAAAATAAGGAAAAGAAACGGCGAGAGGCCAAAACACGCATTGCCCAGGCATCTCCAAAAGCTGCAGCAGCTGGGCTGCTAACGCACACGGCTGACATCAGCGAGGCCGGGTTTTTGCAAGCAACTCATTCTGTTTTTTCCAGACAAAATCAGTTTTAGCTGCAAAATCCAGTTATCCAGGTGGGTATCTCTGGTTTGGGGAAAGAGAGGGGGTGTTTCAAGCATGGGGAAAATGCACTGGCAGGGTATGGGAAGGGGCCAATGTTGCATCTGCTGGGGTTGCAGTTGGCAGAGTCACACCAGCAGGACTGTGAAATTTGTGCCAGTAAAACTTTCAGGGTAATGCTCCAAAAGTAATAGCTGTAAATATTTATCTTTTATGCTTAAAAAGCCTGACTGCACAGAACTGCTAGATGCTGGTGAGTGCACTGGAGGGATAGGAGAAGGGGAAAAAAGTCAAGGCCCAGAAGTTGTCTGCTAAGGTCCTTCTAAGGTAAATTTTCTGTAGCCTGTTAGCAAGAAATCATCCGTTTTAGAGAGAAGCACGCATTGGACTGTTTTGTTTTCTCAGAGAAGTGTGGAATTTGAAGCCAGGTCCCTTGGCTTATCTGTTGTAAACCATGACTGTTTCTCAGCACTACACCACTCAGTATTTCCTAGAGAAGGGATTCTGAGAAAAAAGAAAGAGCCCCAGTTCCCTAGAAGCATTAAATTAACACAAGGGATCTGTAAACGAAACAGCAGAGGTTTGAAAGCCTTACCCTTTACTGTTTCCTGCTTTCTTGGAAAAATCTCAGTATTAAAACAGATTGGATTACATTACAGGACTAGTTGCTGCTGAAGAATTTTATTTTGGGTTATAAAACACAATGTTTGCTGTTTTTCTAATTCAATTTGCTTTTACCTTCCTTATGTCACACTGTTAGTAAGGCTCCTGTGAGAAAATGCAAGTTGTTATTGCCTGCAAACTACCCCAATTATCATCTGCTCTCACTTTGTAAAGTAATGTAGGTAGAAACTGTGTAGTAAGTATAATGCTGATCTAAAGCAGTATGTTACAATTTTAAATCCATTTACAGCTTTTGCTTTGGGCATACAGAAAAAATGACATTAAGAACTTGTTTCCCAAAAAAATCCCCAACCTTAAAAGGTTAACACATCTCTAAATTAAAACAAACAGTAATCCTAACACCACCAACCAGTTTACATCTCTGAATTATAAAATATAAACAAGTGATCTTGCAAACTTCATTTTCAAGGGTTTGTGCCTTTGTAGTGAAGTTTTCAGCTAGAACAACAACATCAGCAGCCTCGTGTGGACTCGGAATAATTCCACCACAAACGGCTGAGTGCAACTGCAGCCCTATGCCTGCAATCCTGACACAAGGAAGACTTGCATTTAATACTGTGGGAATTTTTGCCAGGTGATAGGCACAGGATCAGGCTTCCTGGGTAGGATAAAAATCTAAAGCGAATTTTTATTTCACTTTTAAAAGTTTTAAGTAGGTGAAGTGAAAATTCTTGGCACTCCCTAATGACATCAAAGATTGAGGGAGGAAAAAACCAGGAGATTCTTGGTAGCAATATATTTAGCACCTTTCTTGGAATGTAATTGTTACTGGAAACTTTGGGGGTGTATCCATATGCGTTAACCACTCTTATACAGTAAAGTCTGGTTTCTGAACTCATAAAAGTATTACACAACATTCTAACTATCTCAAGAGGCCTGATAATAAAATCATAGCATTTCACAATAATTCTAAAGATAAAGAGAATAATCAATTAAAGCTGGAAAAAATATTCTACTGCATATGTTACTGCAATTACAATTTCTCTGCATACTGCAGTGATGCTTCTCACACGGCAAGTATGATCAGAGTTAAAAAATATAAAAGTGGCAGGCCTAGGCAAGCAATTGACTCTGCCAAATTTATAGATGTGTGTAAAAATTTGATTTAATTATGTCTTTTTCTAAGTATTCATGGGCTGTGTGAAAAATGGGGGACAAAGGGAAGCTGCAGTGAAAACAAGTGATGCAGGTCAGGATCAGATTGTTTTCCCAGTCGTCTCTTAATAACATTCATCTGTTTGGTTTCGTCTTCCTGATGTCACCTGTATGCTAAAACAGTGAACTTTTAATGAAGAACATTAAATTATACCATAATGCCTGTAAGCAATATTCCTTCTTGAGATGGCACAGCACAGCACAGCACTAAGAGATTTGAAAAAGAGGGAGTTGTGTGACTGAAAATCTATAGCCACTGCCCAGTCTGTGTTCTTGTTCTGGATTGTTTATAAGCAGTTTTGTTTAAAGGTAAGAGAACAACAGGACAGCCCACCAAAATCCTATACATTCTTCTTGACAAATACTTTACCACCACTACCCTTTTTTAAAAAATAAATACATCTATCTAAAATCAAACTGCAGAGCCATTTTTGAGCTAGACATGAAGAAAATATAAATGACATGGACTAACTAATGAAAATTACACAAGAGCCCTACAGATTTTTAAATTACTTATTCTGGTTCTTCTTACATACTAATGTAGTTTCTAATATCATGAGCAGAAAATATAGACAACCAAACATACAGTTATTACAATATTAAACAAATACTTCAAGTGTAAAATTTTCTGCATTTCCAACTAAAATACTAAGATTTTTTTCAAGAAGTTAAATACAAAAATTATGGCTCAGACTTGCCTGCAATTTGCAGGTGACTTAAAATGACCTGAAAAATAAATTAAGGTGCTATTCACCAAAATGAATTCCTAGTTGAATATTCAGATCAAACAGCAACTAGGACAATAGCTCATATTATCTTTTGAATGTAATTTTAAAACTCAGGCACAGAATTATAGTAATTTTGACAGCACAAGGAATAATTATGGTCCATACAGAAGTCTTTCTGTCTCCCAACTGCCCATGTATATATTAAGTTATAATAAAGTAAATAAGTACTTGCTGAAGGAGAAAAAATTTTTCATTTTTGTTGTTCAATACACAGTATGCCTGTTCAGCTCTAAATACTTTCAGACTTACTTTCTTTTACCTCATCTCCTTCAGAATACATTTACCACTGACCATCAGATATTTCTAAGTGCTGCCACTGTCTGCCTTGGGAAATGAGGGGTGCTCCATATTATAACAACTAAGTCCCAAGTGCATTAAAAAAAGCCATTAATGGACTAAAAATATTCTAGGTTGTCACGACCAATAAATATCCATGTCTGAATGTTTTCAGAGGAAGTTAACATTAAATCTAGGTACTCTGTTTGAGTTGCAATTCAAATAGAAAGGAAACAGCCTGAATTCTTCCCTCTCTTCTAGAATGCAATCCCTATAAACTTCTGGGAACTGGATTTCAGGAAAATCACACCAATATTACACAAGCATATTGAACTTTATGGAAAAAAAGATTTTAAACTCTTTGTAAGGTTCTACACCCACTTCTTCTTTATATAGATATATATGTGGGTAGGTGTGCATACACATCTATTTTAGACATCTGCATACATCTGACTTCTTAAAAAATCTTAAATATTGATCAGATATTGTGCGATAAATGTAAGTGCCAAGCTACCACAACCAACAACAAGAAAACTATTCTCAGAAAGGATTTTTCTTAGGCTTCTGTAATATTGCAGGAACAGTTCCATATTTTTAATATTTATAGCTAAAAAATTATTCCACTAACAGATTTATGTAAAAAACACAGAAATAGTAAATATTTGGTAAAAGTCATCAAAATAAATATGATTTGTGAATATGGTATAGTATCAGCTATTTTATATAAACATTCAAATTTTTAGACCATTACTTTTCTTTTTATAAAGAGGCTGTGCTAACAAATAGGTTTTAACAACTTACCAAATATACAAAATATATTTATTTTGAAAATAATATGCTTGGAGGAACATACTCCTGATTTAAATGTGGATGAAATGACAAAATATTTGCTTTGAGGAAAAAGAGTGACAGAATTAGAAAAGCAAATTCATTCTGTCTGAAATATTTAAGCAATTTAGTGGCTTCCCACTCTAAATCCTACTCACACTATAGAATATGAAAACAAGTCAATAAAGCTTGACAATAAAGCCAGAGATAGTGCTGTAACTGATAGCCTTGGGTGCAAAGGAATAAACTGCTTAAATGCAGAATGTGGACAGATTCTCAGTTGATGGCCCACTTGTTTAGGTGTTTTCAGTGGGACTGTGAGAATTTAAACCAGCTGAAGGCCTACCCCACCATTTTCTTGTTCAAACAATTCAATATGATCCCTGCTGCAGGGAGAAAAGGAGGGCAAGATTTCTAATAAAAGGAATACCACCACCTGATTTTGTGTTTTCTTTATTTTTAAAATAGGGAGAGCTCTAAAAGTCAATAATAATATCCCATTGTAGATGTGAGACTGAAATCAATAAAACACAGTAAATTCAGTTATGGGAAACAGCTTTGAATGGTTTTAATTATATTTTCCTAGAAAGGCTTATAGAATGTTATTGATATTTGACCTGGAAAGTTCTGTTTTCTATTACAAAGTACATAATATCAATACAGCACCATATATGTCTGCATTCAAAGTCCTTAACCCTTTGCAGACCCCAAATGAAAGGAGAGGCAGGTGGATTTTCTCCCTTTTTTTTAATCTGAGGAAAGCAGATGTCATCAAACCTGTCACCTGTCATAAAGCATTAAACCTCTGTTGAAGTAAAGAAGTAATGAGGTCTGAAACACCATCACATTTTAGCATGATGTAGAAAGAGAGCAGACTACTCATTTTGTCTCTGATGGCAGTTGTATTTTAACTGCTTAGATATCTTTTATTTTACAGCTGCCTCATTCTTGCTCTCCTAAAGCCGGCTCATATGCCTGGCCCCCCTGGAAGCCTCTGCCTTCTGTCACTTTCCTTATGTGCACATACCAGCTGATTGAATCCTGTATTAAATTAGATACTGAATTTTAAAAAAAAGAAGGGGGGGGGGGTAAAAAGCTGTACAGTATGAGCAAAGGAATCCAGTTTCTCAGAACTATAAATTTCAAAACCATCTGGTCAGGGAGGGGGACAATAAAAATATATGGAAAGTGATTAAGAAGTACTCCGTGATACCCACTCTAGCTAGCTACCACAGGTCCTGTGGGTCCATCCACCCTGTGCATTCACACCACAGCTAAGCAGCTCCAGGAGATGCATAAATGAATATCATTGCCTCCAGTGAATGTAAGAGAAAGCAGACCAGCAGTCACTTGCCCAAGGCGACGCTTTAAATCAGTGTTAGAACTGGGAATAAAATTCCCAAATCATTCTGCTTTCCTGGTTCAGGCACCATTCAGTGGATTGCAGCACAAAAAAAACCAAACAAGCACACAGACAAAATTAACAGTTTGGTGTAAAGGGAAAATTATTTCAGGACAGGAGCATTGTGACCAGGCTAACGACAGCCAAATAACTTGCATTCAGGCTCAATCAGAGCACCCACCTGAAATGGGACTGCTGATAATCCCCAAAGAAAAGTGGGTAATTTAAAAGCCCTGGGCATTATGAGAACACCAGTTCCAGTTCAAGAGAAATGCAGGCACACTGTGGCCAACAGTGTACACTTCATTACTTACAGTATGTATACTCTCTATATATGTTTGTGTATATATATCTCTACAGACACACAGATATATATATATACAGAGATATATATATATATACATACACACATCGACATAGACACAAAATACAGCTCTCCATGATAATTCAGTAAGGTTAGAAGTGAAAAGGAGCTGCACAGTACTTGAAATGATGACAGAAATGAATGGAGACAGCAAGGCTCAGATGCATGCCCCTGTCAGACATCGGCAGGATACAGAAAATCAAAGCTATAAATATAGGTTAGAAATACACAGGAGTCACTGGTGGAATAGGCCAAGGGAGTTGTTTCAACACCTTGGCATGCTACTCAGAATGATCTTTAAAATCCATTAAAAAGGAAATATATAGTGAGAGCGAAAAGGCAGCAAATGTAAATGATTAAAGAAAACAACCTCCCACCCAGTTAATGCTCTGCTGGGTTATGTCCTGCACCAACACAGCTTCAAACTGATACCAAGGGGCCACCAACACACAAAGCAATTTTTCTTCCTGTTTTCTTTTTTGTTTTAAATACCAAAACAAGATTTCTTAAGATCCACAATTAAAATGCAACTGTTGAACCTAAGAGGGCAGGGAAGGAATTTTTCATGAGTGAAGTTTTATTCATAACTCAGTAATACATGGATTCCTTCATATTTCTCAAGATGCTTCAAACTAACCACCTCGATATTTGGATGGATGGCACATCTGGGAGTGGCTTGAAAGTGCCATTTACTGAAAATGTAAGCAAAAGGCTCTTAGGGTGGTATTTTGATGCTTGAGGAGGAAGTCTTTGGAGAGATCATATACAGTGATTATAAGGGCAAGGACTAAATTCATCAGTGTTAGAGGAGAAGGGTGCCTACTGCTGTTAGACTGTGACAGAATCAGTCTTTGGAAGTGTGAGATGTACAGCATTTGGGTAAGTGCACTGCATCAGGCCAAAACATAAACCAAAATGTAGATGAGACCACACGGGGGTTCAGACACAACTCAACAACAGCATGTCAGGAGATGGCTTGTGACCTGCAAGACAGGATGTAAAAAGGCACAGTTAAGCCTGGTTGAGAAAGCCAAGAAGTAGGAATGCACAGAGCTACCAAAGCATCCTTTAAAGAACACAAATCCTGCTTGGTTATCACAAACAAATGGAGATCTGCATGTCAAGGAAGGGGTGAATGGAACAAACCAACTGGGGCAGCAAGACTGCAGTCTGAAGAGGGAACTAACAGTCTCCACAATGTGGTGTCCACATGCCACCCTCACCTTCGCTGCTGACCCAGCACCAACAGCTCGTTCTCCACAGGAACAACACTTTCGGTTGTTCTGCCTAAATGCCCAGCTCCTGGCGTCATTTTGCCAAACACACCGCCCTTGGTTTTCAAGAAAAAAAAGCCCTACGTTCTCCATGAAGAGGAAAGGCAGAGAAGACTTGAAAACGTTAACCCTCAAGAGTTAGAAACTAAAACCACGCATCGCCCCCTGTACCATGCCTGCAGCTGCGGTTGGCACGCTCCAGATACCCCTCCAGGACATGCCAGGCAGAAAGGCAATTGGTCTTATGCACAGCCTCAGGAGAGAGCAGAATTTTGGGATCTTGGATTGGCATCCAGACAAAGTTTAGTCATGGTCCAGATCAAAACCAGAGTTCCCCATTTAAATCTCTCATCTGCAGGCACAACTGTCATGTAAACAATCATTTAAACCCCATTTTCTTTGGTAACATTTTTTAGGAGGAGAACAATAAGATGGCATGTGTGACTGCAAACCATCTCAGCAACCCGTGGGAACAGAGCAAACAACTTTTTTTACATAATTTTTTGCTGTTGACTTAAAAGGGGAAATTCATTTTTCAAACAATTTTTATGGGTAGTTAGTGTATCCTGGACAAAGATTAAGACCTGCGTAAACTACAGATTAGTTTGGGAAGTTCAAGTGTCATAAATCAGCTGGATCAGAAATTCTGAAAAAATAGCATAAAGCAGCAACGATGCTTGTTGACAGAGCAAACTGAAACCCTTTAAAAGAGCAACTATTCCTGAAAAGTCAATTATGCACTGCCATTTTTAGTAGCCAGTTCAAGACAGAACATGACAACACACCAGACATTACCAGCTGCAAATCTTATCTCAGTCCCAGAGGAAGGGGAAAAGACAAAAACTTTAGATTATGAGCAATATCATACAGACAAATCAAAACAAGTTGACTAAAGAAAGTGGAGGTTTACACAGCTAGTGAAACCATGAACTCAGCTGAATGACAATGTGTATTTTACACTAGTTTCCTCTTCTCTTCCAAATGCAATACAAGGTGTTGATCACAGTCTTCTGAAAGCCCAAAAAACCTGTGCTGCAGTTAACAAAGATTCCATGCTAAGTTATGAATACCTGGGTTCACCCTAGTGTTAAAACTCCTCTCCAGCAGCAAGAGCTGCTTTGCAAGAAAAATTCAAATCTTTGGAAAGCGCATCCTCTGAAACATCATGCTTCAGGGCCCCTGGGTCCTAAGGATCTTCAGTATTGTAGCAGTCAGCTGTACTTCCATTTCTGAGTTTTAAACACTAAGTACTGTAAAAGCTTCAAAACCTAACAGTAAAGTGCTTATGCAAGATCAAAGCTTTCAAGTTTTTTATTTATGTACTTATTAAGAAATATATCATTGCTAGCCTTTAAGACGCCTGAGAGGTATGTTCCTCTTAATGAGTATGTTCTTCTTTCTCTTGTCCCAGTGCCTGGTGGGAATGTGAGATATTTCCACTCTGGGATGGCACCTAACACTAACTGGTCTGAAGTTCAGATTTCCCCTGCATATTCCTTAGGGCAGGCCACAGAGCAGACCTGAAAACTAGCACCTTCATCTTAAGATGTATATAATAAAAGCCAGCAGGTGTTGAAGTGACTTCTACTCCATATGCAAGGCTCTTTACAACAATTTTAAAATATTATTAGCAAATTAAAAGATTTTTCATGTCACCATCCAAAGGTTCTTCACTACTTTCCTTTACAGATTACAGTTTAACTTTTCCACCACAGTAAGAACAAAAGCAGAAAACATATTGTGGAAAAACAAAGGAGTTACAAAAAGACAACCTTGCCTAAATCAGAGAAATGTGTTTGTTTACAAAAAAAACTTTGATAAAAAGGTATCTTCTACCTGTGGTTCATATTTCTCATGGTCCAAAAGGAAATAAGAACTACTAAAAAACATGATGAGAAAACACAGAATGGACAGGACTTTGTACATCAAGAGCACTTTTTCCTTAATCTTCCCTTGAAATGGTTCCTTTGTGTTCAGAAAAAAACCAACAATAAAAACAACCCAAAACTTAAATCTTCAGTTTGCAGAAGAGTTATGACTGGCTTTATCTTCAAATAAGAATGATCCTTTAAAGTTCCATTTCAAGACTTTGTAATGAAACTATATGAATTATTGAGCTTTGAAGATTACTTGAAACTGTACAAAACAGCTGCAGACAAGAGGCAAAATTCAGCTTTTCCTCTGGAATTAGTCATGAAGAAAACTACCCTAAAATTAAATTCTGGTGCATTTTACAGTATAAATGTAATAGATACACACTTTCTGTGCCAGGGCAAAGCTCCAGCTGCTATGTACTGCTCATTCAAGTGCAAGACACTTTTCTGAGAAGACTATGCTCACCAGGGTGCTGCCTAAAGCAAAACACACCCAACTTGCACAGAGAGGAAAAAAAGTAAGTGATGTAAAATAATTCTAAAGACAAGCCATTTACCCTTCTTCAGTACTAAATATCATTCACTTAATGCAGATTTCCCCATTATAAAACACCAGGCACAGCAACAGATTCAGCTGGTTTTCTTCCCACAGTCAAAGTTTCACCAGCCAGCCTCAGTACACCACAAGGTAAGAGGATCGTGGTCTGCCAGAAGCATCAATTCTCTTGAACAACGTAATTTCAGTTACTAAAATATATTCCTTTTCCATAGGAAACAAACTACTTAGGTAGGTGTATACCTGAATTCAAGCTACCAAAGTAGGGTGACCCACTCAAAGCTGAGAACACCTCTCATCACTTCCTCAAAACCTGGAGGCAAAAACAAGTGTAGAATTGGTTGTAGTTCCATCAAATTGCTACATGCTCTCTGGCATTTATGTGCAGATGCCAATATTTATTTTGTAAATCTGAAATGGATGGGGAAAACTTTGTAATAGCACATTTCCCATATCTTAATCCTAAATCATACCTTGTTTTGAGTGATTGTCCTCTGCCTCTGTATCTGAGGTAATTAATTAATTTTAGTGTTCCAGACATGGCATATGCACTTTTTTCACATATGTGCTGTATTATCACTTGGCATGAAAATATTTATGACTGTGGTGTTAAAAGACAGTATTTTTATTAGCTACTTCCAGTCAAATGAAAAAATTGAACTGAGTAGTAAAACCTATGCCCAAAAAGGCAGTCACTGAAAACACTGGGATTAAATGCTCACTCTCATCTTATTCTTTCCTAGTCCTGACTGGGTTTCCTGCCTGGGACAAGCACCAGAGGACTAGATGTGGGGAAACCAAGAAAATTACTGCATATGACTACCAAGGTAAAAGAGAGGCTTGAGGGTCAAGGTGTTCAAAAAATGTAAGAACAGAGGGCCAAAGGGGAGTTTCAAACAAGGCATTTCTGATGCCATTTTTCTCTCTCTGGAGACAGGACAGTAAAATAGAGTGGAAGGAGGTCCTGTCACACTGTTAGGATTCCCCTAGTCAAGCTTCCTTCTCATGGCACTGTGGGTATTCAGCTTGACAGAGCCTGGCAAAGGTTAACAATAGGCTCCTTGACACCATGGGTATATTAAGCAAGGCAGACCCAGCATGGCTGTCCTTTCACTGTCTCTCATCCCAGTGGTTCTGTTACAGAAATGCTGAACAAAACCTCAGGCATCTCTCTTTTTACAGCTAAGACCTGATGGGTTAAGGAAGTTTTCTGAGCAACTGCAAGTCTGCTAAAGGGGAAGGAATATTACTAATAATGTAATAAATCTTGCAGGTGGGGAAAAAAATCATCAAAGCCTTACACATCCCTACAGCTCCAAGGCAAGGCAAAAAACACTGCTAAGTTTGTAATGCAGTTTATACAAGGATAGGACAGGACAGGACAGGATAGGACAGGACAGGATAGGACAGGACAGGATAGCATAGGATAGGATTAGGATAGGATAGGATAGGATAGGATAGGATAGGATAGGACAATATAAGAATTCCATCTTGAGAAAGCCATTTTTTTAAAACCAAGATGAGGAAATCGATAAAGCATAGTATGAGGAGTAAGCCCATCAGCTGTGGTCAGGAATCAGCGGGTATCTGCTACACAGCTGCAATGATTTAAGGAAAAAGCAGTAACTGTAACTGTACATTAGAATTTGTATCTGATATATAACATCCTGGAAAAGATAAAATATCATCTCGGCAAGCATGAATGTTACCTCTGCAAAAGAAAGATGAACACTTTTGCAGAAGGTTACTTCAGGGTCATTTTGGTATTGACAATTTTTCACACAAGGAAGAAATTATATCCAAAAACTGAAACACAATATCCCATTTCAGTGTCATTTCCTAATAAGCATGCAAATAATTCACAGCAGTTCCCCATGGTGAGGCAAAGCAGACAGCTCTCATACTTTATATATTCTGTGTGCCAACGACTTTTTTTTTTAACCTTGTGATACCATTGGACTCAGAAGCTGGTAAAAAAGCACATGAAGTAATAATGTACTCTCTCCAAACATCCTTATGAAGGCAGAACATGCAATCCTAGAGAAAGATCCAATTAATAACTTTGCTTTTAGATCGTTATAGATGCAATACAATGACACTCATTTTATTCACAAATATTATATTAAGCATTTCTCTGGTATGTATGACCAATGTGCTTTGCATGCCAGAATTAAATCAACTATATGTTATAATGTTGACTGATATGTAAAATAGTTATGAACATGAAAATAGTAAACACAGAAGGAAAATTTTACCCAGAATGGGGAAAAGGCTCAAAAGTTGTGGCACAGGCATGACTGGAACCAGATAAGGAGAAAGGGGGCTCTTAAGAATTGGGTGTTCATGTAAGGGGTACAGGATTTTACACCCTGCTCCCATATTAGTTTACTCAGTAAAGCACAGGACCTAACCTATTCAGAGAGTAGCTCTTTATTTTTAACATGATAGTATAAATGCTTTTCTTGGTGCACAATATAAATTAGGAGTTTGAGTAACTAAATAGTGATAGCTCTATGAGAAGAAAAAGGGTTGTGGCAACAGCTTGTAGAGTCAACAGGAACTGAGCAATAATGAAAGCAAAAAGCTACACTTACAGCACAGAACAGAAGAAAAGGATTTTGTTTATCAGTGTATACTCTAGAGGTGTACAAATGCTAGCTGATGCCAAATCAGAAGGGTAGTTAATGCCTGGAAGTACAGAATCTCTTACCACCTCCCTCTGCCCTCCAAGAATAGGCATGCTTTGGGACTCTGTGCCTGCTTTGATGCTCCAGGATTAATTAATTAACTGATTAATTAAAGTTAGTAGATCCCAAATTCCAGGACTTCTGGTATTTTCCAGCCATGTGTGGAAAGAGTTCATAATTAAACCACAGACAGAAATGCAAGACACTGATGAAGTCTGAAGAGCTCTAGGCTTGTCTGGATGTGTATATCCCAGACAGTGCTGCTGACATGATGACAAATTCGCCAGAATGACCCTACAAGTTAATGACAACACATAAAAAATAGGGTTTGTCTGTATATAAATGGGAGAGTTTGCAATTTTAAGTAGACAGCACATTATTTAGTACAAGAAGCACTAGGAATTATGATTGCACAAGTAATTAATAATCCTGCCAGGAGAAATCACTTGGCATGAAAGCAGTATCAAGACATGGACATTCTATATATTTCTTTAACTTAGAGTTCTGAAGCTTTACAGACAAAAGTTACCCAATATCTGATCATATTTAACAAAAGCATGTTGAAGTTGAAAAACCAAGATGTAGTGTACTTTGTCTTGGGGGACACTATTAGTAGGGCTAGACACTAACAAATACACACAATCTAAGACCAATGTAAAAGGCTTACACACAACAGCAAAAAGCTAGTTCTGCCTTTCTAAATTACCATTTACAGGTAATTACAGAAGACTTACAGAGAATGTCATGGGATTACTGTTGCTATAATTACCAAGATTTTTTTTCTTAAAGTCCCTAAGTGATTTCAGCACTTGTCAAATAACTTTTGAATGGGGAGAAGTAATACATTTGTGCATACAGAACAAGAGGAGGAAACCCTAGCACAATGCCTTTCTAATCAGACAACAAAAATACTCTGATACAGGAAGAATTTTACTAAGTGCATGAGCTACTGAGCAGTGAAAGTGAAAGCTGTTAAATCATAAATTCAAGGCAGTAAACCACAGTTCCCTTCATATCTGGCTTCATGAAAAAAAAAAAAAAACAAAAAACAAACAAACATAAAAAACCCAGGGAGAAATCCTCTAAACCAGAGCCTGGTATGCCAAGAATTTTATTAAAACGGCGCACATACCAATGGCAAAACGAACACTGCAGTGGACATTTAATCACACTAGGAATGCCTCTGATCAGCATTAGCCAGGAAAACACCTTGTCATGCAGCAGGCTAGAATATGACACTCAAGTGAACAGCAGAGTTTACACTCCAATTCTTCATGTCTTCATGATATTAGTCTGAATAGAAAGGCACCACGCTTTTTCTCTAAATGACTTGATGTTTATTCTTTACACTACTGTAGGTGGAAAATTGCAAAACAAAAGAAAAATGCTAACAGAATCCAAACAAGATACATACAACCATGTAATATCCCCCTGGACTCCCTGGGCTTCCTTCAGTGGAAATACAGTTGGTTTCACTCCTACAGACTCTGTTTATATATACATTATAGCCCAATCCTGTGGATAATTAAAGTAAACTTGGAGCAAGTAATCCGAGGCCAATGAGCATGTTAACAAGCATACAGTCACACAAACAAATGTTTGCAGGTTGAGTTTGACAATAAAAATATATTAACTCAGACCTCTTGAACTAGCTATTCCAATTAAATTTTAGCAATGCACATGCTTCCACTAATTGCCTTCTGGAGACTGAGGAGGTCCTTTCAGGACTTTGTCTTGTGCAAGATATCAGATCAATACAGTGCCATGCCAGGAGCTGGACAACTTTATCTTAACTAAACAGAAGCACAGTAACAGCCTTTTAATAAACAATAGACATTGGTGCTAAACAGGTATTACTCATTTCTTCTTCTATATTTCACCCCTTGGTCATACCGGAAGCTGAACAACCCCTAACATAAGTAACAACTTTAAAGAGACAAGTGAACTGTATGTATCTGTCCTCTGCATAGGAAAAGGAGTGTTGCACTTAGTTGAACAACTTAAAGATCCATTTAACATTGCTATTTATGAGAACTAGGATAAATGAAACATAAACAATGATAAATGAAAACAAGACTCTCAGTTACAGGGTCAGTTCTACTCCATTTGGGTGCAAGGCAGAGACACAGGTTTATCGTCAATCCCCTTATCCCAGAACAGGTCCTAATTATTTTGCTGAAATCCATGCACAGTTTCTGCAGAAACTTAGGGGCATTAAGAAGGGGATTCACAAAGGCCAGCACACCAACTAAGAAGCTGCCTCAGTTAGCCCAGGTGAAACAAGGAGAGGAGCTCAAGCCCTATCTCTTTCTAGGACTTAGAAGAAGTTCTTTCAACTACTGGAAAGGACTTTATTCTACTCAAACTTCAATATATGAGCCCTCTCTTGGAGCTAGGCCTCCACCAAGTATTTACAAACACAGCTGAGGCGGTACTGCTTATATAAACCATAGATTAGCTTATTAGGGAAGCGTCTAAGACATTGAGTCAAAGAAGGTATCCTACCTGTTACACTGTGGGGTCATAACAGCATTACACTATTCCATGTGAAGGGCTGCACCTCGCTGCCAGCAGCTGGCAGGGACGCAGCCCTGTCTGAAAGGTGTGTGCCACAAACGCCCACAGGATTTGGCGCCGTGGGTGAAATCGCCGGAGAAAGGCCTGGCCGTGTGTCCCAACAGCAGTGATGAGCGAGGCGCTGCACTGCTTGGCACGGCTCAGAGGCAGCCTGGGACCTGCCCAGAGCAGCCTTTGAAGTGTCTGGGAAGCTCCAGCGGCAAGAGCTGCATTGCCTGGGCACCTGGCTGAAGGCACTACCAGCAGCTCGCTGGGGAAAGATTTAAGGCTCTCCAGTTAGGATCCAGGTGCCTGCAAGAGGAATGCCCCAAGAATCCTGAGTTCACTTCTACTGCAAACATCTGGCTAGCATTTCTACCTATAACCTGAATTTGCTTTCAAAACAAGCACTTTGCAGATATACTCATCAGATCCACCATGAATACATGAACCAAGGGGATGAGAAGAGTGTTTTGCAACCCTAACTGCAGCAATCGCAGTTCAAGAATATGAAGATTAAACTAATCTTATGTGGGATGTGGCAGAACTGGATCACAGAGAAATAAATGACTTTTTAATTAAATGGAAGAGGAGTATGAATAAAGAACATGCCACTTTCAAAAGCTGAGCAAACAAAGCCATTGCCTACAGTGAATAAAATCATATTTAAATAAATACTTTCTTCACCTAGAAATACTAGAAAGTACTGGCTTTCCTTTTCATTCCAGATTTTCTTTCTCAATGGTTACTTTGCTGAGGATTCCTATGCCCCTGTTAAAGGCAGCACCACCTGCCTGTGGGGGGAGCCTACCTGCAACCAGAGCCAGCCAGAGATCCTCAGAGCTGGCAAGGGGCTTAGTCAGCCCTTTACCTGTGGAAATCCTTTTACTCAATCCTAGTACATATTTTATTAGAAAGATCCAAAAACTGAAACAGGCTGTTTGTTAAAAAACTCAACATATTGTTCACTACAAATGAAAGCTAAGACTTTTCAAAGCATCTCTCACAGGACTAGAATCGCCTTCTTTAAAGCCAAGGGGAACTTACCCTTGACCTTGACAGGAGAAGGGTTGAGTGAGCTTGGGTTAACTATGAGTACTTTTGAAAATCTCAGGCAAGGTGATGAAACAGTAAGATTAAGAAGGCTGACAGAAGAAGTGGTGCACTAATATTGATTTATTTACCTTGATCCAATGCATTAATGCTTATTTCCTGCACACACAAGCCCTATAGCATAAATCAAATTGGCTCCTTCTCTAAATGTAAATTGGAAGAAACACCGAAGCTTCACTTAAGTTTGCAGCAGTGGAGATCGTCTAAACACATGTACAACTCCTTGCCAATACATCGATGTATGAGGTTTTCTCATTTGCAAGAATGAATTACTCAGTTTCAAGTTTTCTCAGTTACTCTGGAGCATGTGTTAGTGTGTATCTGAGGGGCACAAGGGACATTAATTAGCATCAACAAATTTATTCACAGAAAAAGTAAGAGCAGGAAGAAAAAGAGAAAATTTGACAGTATACTGGAACAACGGTCTAATGGGGAAAAGAAGCAACAAGATTGGTTTTCTGTTTACACAGACAATTGCCAAGTAGATAAAAATTGGATTTAAAAGTCTTGTATACAAAACAATAAAGCTTGTAACAAGATAAACCATATCACTTGGAGGTAACGAGTGATACTTGGGTGGTAACCATGCATAATTAACTGTATCCTAGAGGAACCTCCGGACCTTTGCCATACAAGTGACATTTCCTGGTGAGAATTAAGTCACACCACTGCTGATATTCTCAGCTGACAGGCAAAAGGAGTGTGGAGTCTAAACTAGTAATAGCTTTCCAGATGTGGAAGTTATTTTTCTTTGAAGGTCAAGTCATGCTGCCATGTCAGTGCAGGGAAGACAGCATAGCACCCATTCTTTTACCAGAGAGAACATTTTAGTCATCAGTGGCAACGCCTTTGTCCTGCTCTGGTCAACAGGAGTCTTGCCTCTGACTTCACTGGAGTCAGACTTTTACTGAGAGACACAACTTAGCATTTTTACTGACTTTGGGAGGCTATGCAGCCTCCACAACCCAGACAAGTTAAGGTGAATGTGTTGTCTGCTTGGTTGGTTTAACTGTAACTTAAATAGCACACATAGACTTAATTTATGAAATACGATAGATTTTCCCCATGCAATGAAAACAAAAAAATTAAACAAACATTTTCAGATGATGCTACAAGGCAATTGTGAAAGTGCTAAAAGAAGAGCTGGTCAGCTCTGAAGGAGAAGAGCTGAAGAAAAAGCTCATAAGAATGAGCTTTTTAAGTAGTTTTTCTCTTTAAATGAAGAAAAGTAGTTTTTTCTCTTTAAATGAAGAAAAAAAATTCATAAGAATAAGTCTACAGAATCTTAAGCAGGAAGTTTTCTCAGTTACTCTGGAACACATATTAGCATGTATCTATGGGCCAAAAGAGCCATTAATTAGTATGGACAGAATGCCTATACTGATGACATAATGCAAAAATAACAAATGCATCTTCTTTTTTTATGCTTAGGAGTGGCTTTATCAAGCTGCAGGATCAAGTCCTTACAAGAAAGTTTCCAGTCTGCACCAGAAAACAATTATCACTGTCTGTACAGAGCTTTCTCAATGGTCCCAAACAAGACCAACTGTGGGAAGTTGGCAACAACTAACTAAACATCTCAAGGATCATAAAGGATTGCATCTATGCATGTTTTTGGAAACATAAAACATAGGCACAATTTTATCACATTGTGATGCAAGTCGAGGAGAAAAATTGATAGATAATAAAGGTTTTTTTGTCTAATGGAAAACTACAGGTAGGGAACTCTGTGAGCCATTTGGAATGGACATATTCCAAGATGAGAAACAGTACTATAAACTCTGGGAAATAGAGATACGTTAATAATCAGAGGGAAAAAAAGTATTTGCATGCAGCAGCATCCCTGATATGATGCTCATCTACATCTATATGGATGTATGAATCCATCCTTTCAGGGAAGAAAGGATTCCAAGATGGCAGGTCCATTAATGGACAAAAACACCTCATTCCCCAGCCAGAGAAGGCTACATCTGTATTAGCAAGCAGTACAGAGCAATAGGAGAGGAGTTATAGACTGATTCAGACCATGCTGAGGATCTGGTGTTCAGACTATACATAGCTGGAAGGTTTCAGTTCTAACTGGTTCTAGTCTGATCCTATGGACTCTGTGAAGTCCCAGAGACCATTTTCCAGTTTAGATTCACCTCAAAGAAATCTAATGCAACCACTCCCATTCACTCAAAAAACACATTCCTAATCGGAACTTGAAGTCTCACATACACATCCAAAGTATCCTATGTCAGCATCAGTTGCATTTGGAATAAAATCCCACATACTGAGTTCACAGAGTTTGATACCAAACTTAGAGAATCACAGAAAAAATTAGGTTGGGAGGGACTTTTGGTGGTCATCTAGTCCAACCTCCTGCTCAAGGTAAGGCCAGTTTAAAAGTCTGATCAGGTTGCTCAAGGTCTTGTACTACTGAGTGTTAAGTGTCTCTGGGGATGGAGATTCCAAATCCTCGTTGGACAACGCTACTTAGTCTGCAAACTCTTGTGGCCAGTGCTTAAACTGTCATGTGATTTTTAAAAATTATATTCAATCACACTTTCCCTCATGACAACTTGGGGCTGCCACTTCTTTTCCTTTCGCAACACACCCATAGGAAGTGTCTGACTCCACCTTTTCTGAGTTTTCAGAAAACTCTTCTTCTATCCTCCAAGAACAAACTCAGTTGTTTCAGCCTTTCCCTGTAGTTTACATTAAACTAACCACTTCAGTGGTGCTCCACAGGACTCCAGTTTGTCAATCTTTCCCTTGTACTGGTGGCATAAAGCTAGACAGAGCATTTTAAACACAGCCTTCTAGTACCAAGTATAGGGGAATAATCTCTTCCCTCAGCCTGCTTGCTGGCTTTGCTCTTGCTGAAGCAGTCTTGTGTGTGGTCAGTCTTCATCATCATACTCTCTGTCTATCAAGACAACCATCTTCTTTTCTCCAGATTTGCAACTGGCCAGTCAGTGCCCATCTTAATGTGATTTTGTGGGAATTTTGTATCCCAGGTGCCGGACTTTACACTTCCTTCTCCTGAACGTCACGAGGTTCTTGCTGGCCCATCCATCCAGCTTGCTGGGGTCCCTCCGAGAGGCAGTCCCACTCTCCTGTGTCAAATTATCCCCAGGGTTTGGAGTCATCCTGTTTTCCAGCTTCAGGCACCATTCAGAAAGTCATGGAACACTAACTGATAAGTGAGCAAACAAAGTTAATTCACCTACAAATTTCCTGAAGATACAGTCCCTCCCATCACCCAGATCTCTGACAAAGAATTGGCCCCACTGTCAGCCCTGAGAAACATAATTCCTAATTAGCTACCAGTTTGATGGACATCAAAGCTGCAACCACGATCCTCTTAGACTGGTGGTCCAACCTTTCTTTCAACCACTATGAAGGTCGGATTCAGTCCATACCTTCCCAGCTAGCCACAACAATGCTATGAGACTGTGCTGAAAGCCTTGCTGAAGTCAATTAAATGAAATCTGCTGTTTTATCATAGAAGGCAAGAACCAAGTTGGTTAAGCCTGATTTACCTGTGGTATACCCAAGCTGGCTGTTCCCAGTTACTTTACTGCATTTTGTGCATTTGGCTTACCACAGCCTACCAAACATGACAGAAAACAGCCTCCCAAAGACATGGGCTCTCTCAGCTGTCAGATACATCCCACCCAGCCCCATGGATTTGTGGAGAACACTGCTTGGGCTCAATCCCTTCATACAGGATCACCGAGCCCCATAGTCATCCTTAAGCTGCTGAAGTATTATTACAACCAAATGAGAAAGTAGCAAAGTCTGATGACTGGCCAGGTCTTGGCAACCTCTGTGATCCAGTCCTTGGGGAAGCAGCAAACTTTGGAAGGCATCAGGTCTGGTCAGCACATGGATGTCTCCACTTCCTGCACCAGGGAGTCTTCAATACCAGTTACCCATTGCTTCCTCTTAGTGGCACTGGTTAAGAGTAGTTGATTGGGCACAGCTGGTCTAAACACCTCTCTTGCCAGAACTCACTCCTCCTTTCCTGTTTCCAGGTCTATATGTTTTATTAAATCTGTATTATTATTAGCTTCGTATAGTTGTGTTAGTGAGGACAACACCAAGTATGGGTTTATCTTTCCATTAACTTACCTGAAAGAAACTGTTTGAGGCTGGAAACACTGATGCCTAAGATTCAGGCTTCTCAAAGTGAAAACCTAAGATGTAAGCAGCATAAAGCTAGGTACTTATTTACGTGGCAAAAAGAGAAAGCAAGCGGATACTCCTTAAATTGAAAAAAAAAAAAAAAAGAAAGAAAATCTATACACACATTTAACTAAAAATACATACAAAGAATGCTCCATAGGACCAGAGAAGTCAATCACTTGTCCATGTCGTGATGCTTACTGTTAATATTGGGTGTGTGCACATACCTTTAATGCCAGACTTCATAGATCTCGCTGCAGTCAGGAACACAGCCAAAGCCATAAACGTAACAGCCGATTTTCAGGGGAGATGGGAATGTGGAAAAGAGTTTGGGAAATTCTCCTATGAGGATGCCTTTGAATCGCTCCAGACAACCAGAGAACATTTCCCGTAGCCTGCAGGCATTAGAATGTGGCATGAGGGCATTTCTTCATCTCCAGGTCAACCCAGCGATGCCAAGGCTGCTAAGCCCACCCCTTTCCTTCAGACATAGTGGGAGGAAACTCCCCCTTTGGCCACTGGACTATACAAGAGCGGGGAGGGAAAGAGAAGAAAGAAAAAAACCTACCATCTTCTGTCCACCATTTTAGAGAGAGAAAAGGGATTCCTCAGCTGCTTTCCTATCTGATATCCAAATGGAAAAGGCAAGAGATCAGGCTGTTTCCTCACTGCATTAGATGAGAGAGGAAGCAGGATAGGAAGAGGGCAGGAAGCAGCCAAGAAAAGGTAAGAAGAGATACTAAAATTCCCCACATACTAATGCTTTTGCATTTGAATCCAAATTCTTAGAAATCTACAACCCAGCTGTGGAAAAAGGATTTTGGGAAAGCTGGGAGGGATGGAAGGATGTCTGGCTTCCTCAGCATAAGTATGTTTTGCTTTGTTTTGTATTTGCATGCTTCTTTCAAAGTGTTACACAACATGAAGCTTTATATAGCTATATGACAACACACACTCCCCACACATCCAGGGAAAAACCACAACCACACTGAAATCTGTGTAAATGAAAAAACTTCACCCAAGTCTAGCAGGACACTAATGTTGACTGCGTACCACAACAAAATTATGCATTAGAAAGTATTCCCTGCCGAATTGTGAGAGTACAGCTTTCCCATGGCAATTCTGTTGCCCTAAATTCCCTAACATTTGCCAGACAGCAGCAGCTGCTCCAGGATTCCTTTGGCAAACGCCGTATCTCACTTTTTTGTTCTCAGTATGCTGCAATTTCCTGTGGAATGAAGAAATCATCTATACTACAAAGAGGTGCAGTACTAACACTTTTAGAAGTAAATTATTTTATAGCACATGTATTATGGAGAGAAATATAATACCTGGGCTGAGAAATTCCCAAGGGGAGAGAGATTAGAAAAACAATCTGATAAACAAACACCGTCAAAACTTGCTTTTTTTTTATTCAGTGCAAAAAATATTGGGTAACTGTTGCTGTGTGCTGTTCCTAGAAAGAAGGGAATTCTGCTGCCAACAGCTGTAGTTTTTCGTAGGAATTATAAGACTATATTGAAGATTTATGTTCCTGACAAAGGCATAAAGTTATCCAAACTAGGGCAGAAAAACCAGAATAGTCTTTTCCCAATGAAACAGACACACATTATTTTCGTTAACTCTTACTATGACAGAAGTTTTGATCTCCAAAACCAGAAACTCATGCTGTGTTTGATATTTATAATGATTAAGTCTTGCAGTGCCACTCTGCACAGGGTGAACTGGTTTATCACAGGTTGTTATACAAGCAAGAAAGATACCCTATCACCTTTAAATCAATTAAAGACATAAATATTTACCTCCAAAAGCACATGGCTTTAAACTTCCTTCTTGAGATTTTGGGGTTTTACAACTATGCTTTTCCTGGCTTATGAAAAGGCTTCCTCAAAGCTGTGGCCATCTGACAGACCCACAGGAGAGAGGAGAAAGGGGACCCTAGGCAAAAGGCTGTCCTTGCACGAAGTAAACAAGCAAGGGGAAGAAATCTTGGGTCTCTTTGTTTCAGTTACACAGATGCAAGTGGCCCTACCTGCCTGCACATCACCCTCTTGATTCTCAAGTAAAAACTATTCCTTGTGCTCTGCGGGATTAAGGTCTTCTGTGTTCACTGGAACTACATCAGATAACTGCATACAGAACTATTATTTTTAAGTCAACTAACATTCAGCAATAAAACTCAGGATATCAGAGGTTTTAAAGTTCATTTATTTGCAAGCAGCCAAACAGCACAGTCTAGGTTGAATCCTGGGCCAATTTACAGTTCCACTCTATGCTATTCCATGAACACTACACCGAGTTACACAACTTGGGAATCAATAAATCCATTGCCTTGAAAGAATTTGCTCAAAGACTCACAACGAGTCAGTGGCAGTGTCTTGCCTAGATCTCAGACTCTGGCTTCCATTTTGTAGCCACTTGGTCCACCAGATCATATTTATACAGCATCAACAAAAATATTTTTCTTTCTGGCCTTCTGAAATTGCTGTTTGTTTGATTTGTTGGTTTGGGCTTGTTTTTTACTAGGAAAAGAAAACAAATCAAAAGTTTCTAAATAATTACAGTTGTGATTTCTTTTTTAACCAACTATACATCTCAGCTGAAGGAAGGATAGAAAGTCTGATCTCTGAACAAAATGCAAAATAATTCAAAGGGCCTCACATAAAAATCACTCTACATGCCAGTTTTCAGGTTCAGAAAAACACAATCTAATAGTCTATTTAGTTACTGACTTTAAAAATTCTACATGTAATCACTGAGAAGCAAAAGACTAAAATAAAACCTTCCTTTGAGGATCAACTTCCTACTACTCCTTAGTCCTGCAAAAGGGTCTGTAAAAACTGAGGATATTTTCCTTGAGTTAACAGAATTTTAATTGAACATAAGCAAGTGAACAGAAAGCATTCCATTTCCATAGCATATATAATTTAAAGAAAAAAAAAAGTTTTAAAAATCTGAGGACATAAAACCAACTTTCATTTCAAAAGTTTTAGGGTCTAAAATAAGGATAGTGTATATGTGGCAAGCTTTTTTCACCACAACTGGCTTCTTTAAAACAAATTACCACTGACAAATAATCAATTATAAGAATAGTTTCCAATAAGGCAGAAGTTAATTTATCTAGCATGGCACTAGAGAACACATTTAATTTTATATATGCTTATAGTTTTATTAGAGCAAATGGCTCTTTCCATGCTTAAGGCTAAGCATATGTTCATGAATTCTGCCAAGACAAAAGCTTCCAAATCTGTTGTTAGAATGCAAAGCGAAGCTTTTTATCCCAAACCACATTTTCTTGCATGTAATCAGCGCTGATGATGCTACCATAGTTTCCAATTCATTCCAGGGCACACTCAGCATTTATGAGGGCACAGATGGTGCTCTCTTTCTTTGGTTTGTAAAGAACATGCCTAAATATTAAAACAAACTTGGCTTTCTGCCTCCTATCCCGTTCTTACACTCTGTATTGCCACCATAAAAATAACAGTAACCTTTGATCTATTCTGGAAGCCTTTTCTAATTTACACACAAAATTTGGCAATAGGACTATCAAGTGCAGTCAGCCCACTCAAAACCAGAGAACCTGACATGCAGAAATTCAGCACTTTAGCCACAAGTGATCAAGAGTGCGAACAAACAATCCACAAAACAATCAAAAGAACAAAAACTGGTAACAATTTTTTCAATAACAAACTACATGATCCCGACTGTATTTAATGGCTGTGTGTTTCTGGAACTGTAAGGTCATTCACCAGCTTAAGCAGCAATTATCAAACGAAGAGGTTGATTTGTAAGGCAAATAATGAGCCTCAGCATGACAGTATTTGTTTCAAGTGAGCAAGGCCTTTTCCAACACACTCAGTGCCCTGGTTTGCATTATGCTGAGAACTTGTAGGCAGCGTAGGACATTTATTCCCAAATTTTGAAAACTGTTTACTCATTTCCACACACGCACACAGCAACATACACAGAGACCAACAGAAAGACCAGCTGTCAGGATATTCCATTAAAAATGTCCTAAGGTAAGATAATCTCAGATTTGTACATCAGATCTTGACAAAATGTTCTTGAACATGCAGCTAACTGAGACGCAGGTGCACATGATGGTCAACGGGTCTTAGCCACCCTTCTTCACAGGCTTTCAGTCTCACGCAAAGCACACTGACACTGGAAAAATCATACGTCACGTGCATCAAAACATGTATGACCAAACTCAAATGGGGGTACAGCAGCGGGGGAGGGCTTGGAGAAAGATTAACCAGACTGCTCGGAAAAGGTGTTCCCAAGCGAGGACTATTTCACTACCTCACTGGTAGGTTAGCAGCCAGTGCATGCTGCCAGAATCTGGGACAAGAAATGTGCATTTTAAGCAGTTGTCTTGACTTCAAAATAGCTCAGCAATTGCATGCATAGATTGGTAAAGGAAATCACTTCTGAACAAACATCAAGTCTAGAAAACTAGTTTTAGAAGTACATTTAAATTCCAAAAAGCCAGAGATTATACTAAATAATCAGTTAGCTCCTAAATTTATTTTAAAAATAAGCAAGGGCTAGTAATTTTGCAAGTAATGATCCTAGGTATTTGCACTCCAGTAAATATAATAAACTAAATAAATCTAAATTAGCATATAGTTCTAAATCAAAATCACATTAAAATCATAATAAAAGTAAACAAACAAAAACTCCATAAATATAAATGATTCAGGAACAAACCACTGTAAAACATACATAAACTAAACAACAATTAGGTATGGATGGCAAAGACACCGTCCTGCAGCCAGTCAAAACTACTTTTTATAATCCGTTCCAATGGATTATGGGTCCTCCTATATCCCAGCCTCTCCCAAGGTAGTCCCTCTTGCTGTCTCCTTGTCTCCTGAAACTCAGCCCTGCTCTTGTCCCAAACTTTGCAGTATTTCTTGGTGTTTGACTGGCTTCCAGGAAATTCAGGCTGTTCCCTTTTCTTGGTATCACGAGTTTACACGACGCATAACTCAAAATTACTGGTACATTCAATACTTTTTAAATTATGGCTTGAGAACAAGCTTCAAAATACCAGCAACAGCAATCGTGGCCTTACCTGAAGGATCTTGTATTGTCATTTCCTTACGCTTCAGTGTCAGCTTGTCTTTAACCCACGGGAACTCCTGTAAGGAATCCAGGAACGCGTCAAAAGCTTTGGGTCCTCTGGTGGGGAGAATATCAAGGAGCATCATGGTCTTCCTCTGACTAGTGGTTTGGGCTTTTATTTCTTGAACATGACTGTCTGTGAGAATCCCTTCTTGGTAGAGATACTGAATAACAAGTCCATCCACCAGAACCTCTGTGCAGAGCTCCAGGCGCATGGAGCGTAAAAGCTGCTTGTCTCTGGCATCCATCTGGCAACCTAGAGTGTGCAAAAAGGAGTAAGGAAATGCATGAAGATTAAAATACTTCAACCTTTAACATCCAGAAGTGATATTTGAATATCAAAAAGTGATGTTTGATACCTGTCAACCTTTAGAAAAAAACTCCAAACTCAGAATCACCAACCTGGCAAAACTACTAATGATCCCCATCATCTTCTTGCTGCTCAGATTTCACTGTCTCACAAGGTGAAATGATGCAATTTCTGAGAAATACTAGACAGGAATAGAACATTCGGCATTGCAAAGACCAGTCCTTTGCTGGAGCGAAACCCATGCCAAGTAATCCTGCTTATTAACTGGTTAAGGTCCATACTAAAGGCAGCAAGAGCATTTGCCAGTCCTTAAGAGACACTAACCCCCCAAAATTAAAGAGATGTCACACCTGACCACTGATACAATTACAAAAGCAGCAGCAGGACTGGTAGATGCATCACAGCCAGGCAGCAGCAGCAGCAGGGACAGAACGAGCAGGTAGCTTTCGCCTACATGATGCACTTTAAGTTTAGGAGCGGTAGAAACGTACCTTACGTACCAGGTCATTCTCACCCTTGAATCACCCTGGAAGACTGCTCTGGAACTCTGCTGGTCTGATGAGAAGAAACTTTCTTTGAATTTCCATCTCAAATTTATACACCTTCTATTTATAGGCATTTGTTCTGCCAAAACTGTTCCTTAGCTTAAGTAGCTCTTCTCCCTCTCTTCTAATGTGTTCACAAGAAGTGATCAGATGGCCTCTGCCAGCTTCCATCTCACTTGACTAACACTCTGACTAGACAAAAGCTGAAAAAGATGTATTTTATAGCCACTCTACAAAAGAATAATCAAGATCCAGAGAGACCAAGCAGCTCATCCAAGATCAAGTCAGCAGTCCATACCAGACCTATGAACCAATCAAAGTGTCTAGCCTAGTCTAATCCTTAATGACAAACATATCCCTGGGCCCATTAATGGCACTTGAAAAGGAAAATGACAGGACAACACAATTAAATACTTTCTCATTACTAAGGAATGAAGTCAGAAACGGCAGCAGGTGTTGAGTGTGATTACCAAGAGGTTTTCTCATAATTAAACTAGACACTGCTGCTTGAGCTGCTAGACCTTGCAGAAACTCTACTTCATTTAGCTTGAGGATACAAGGAGAGACAGGAATTTTCAAAACTTTTGCATGAAACCTGATAAAGTCTTTTTATCGTCAGAGGTGCCTACTGACTCCCAGGGCCCCGTCAAAGATTGTTTCGTTGGCCTGGTTGTTAAAATCTAGGGCAGGTGACCAACAGAATTTATTGGCATGTAAATGGCACCTGGGACAGAATGCAAGAGCACAGTGCCATGAGAAAGAGACTGGAAAACCAGTCTGTGACATTCTCTGACAAAGCTACTTTCCAAAAATGCTTCCATCAAGTGCCAACAGCACTGCTGGAAAGCACCTTCCTGGAGGACTCCATCTTTCCCGGGTTACCCAGCACATCTCCCATCTACTGAAGTGAATTTCAAGGTGCTTACCTTCTGTCTAGAGATCATGTGGGAATCAAACAACTGCTATGCCAGCCCACGTCCCTAAGAAATGCTAGTTTGCTACACATAGTTCAAACATCAAGCTCCATCAGGGACTGAGACAATAGTGCAAGCAAGGAGATGGAAAAAGAGCAGGCAAGAAAGAGAACTGGATTTTTCCACTTGATGTTAGGATGCTAATTTTGGAGAAGTGAAGCTGAAGATTCTGGTCTCCAATACATAGTACCTTTACACTACAGGAAGCAATCTCTGAACTAAAGCAAAATTCAGGCAGTAAATCTACCACTTCTTCCTTCTAGGAGAACACCCCTGAGCTCCTGAAGCACTTGCAGAGTTCAAGATAGGCATCCAGCAGCACCTCTGAGGGTGTCATCTCAACCCAGGCAGAAAACTGTTTCAGATACTACAACATTTTTGTGCTTCACATTCTGAATGGGGCCCGAGAGTCCCCGTTCAGAAGCGTCATCATGCGCTGGATGAGGAACATTTGAGTTCTCCAGTCACTGCACAGCACTTGATGAGTTCCTCTTCTTCACAACCAAAGCAGCCAACACTTTTCAAAAATAAAGCTCTTACAAACCATCTCAGTTTGCACCTTTGGGCACTGGAAAATGCCTATCAAGCCAGGAATCTGAAGGGGGAATTTCTGCTGAAAAAGGCCTTTGGCTTGCTGACTGCAGAGTGCACACAACTGGGGGTTTAAAGGCCTGGCACTGACCTGGTAAACTTCCAGGAAGGGGCATACTGATTTCTAAGGTCTTTTTAAATACAAAGTATTTCTTTGTGTGTGTTTACTGTGAGAAGGAAATATCTGAGTTAGGAACTAAGCAGCTAGATATGGAAATATATCAGGATTTTGGTGTGTAACAGTGTTGGGACAGAGTTCAGTGCGACATAGAACAAACTTAAATTCATTTTAATCACAGTCTGTATCTAGGGATCCAAAGCAAGCTCTGAATTAAATTTAGTCTAGTAATTTTACAGAAAATAAAAAATAGGAGATGTCCATTTATCCAAAAGATGACATGGCTCAAACATCCCCTAGATACTTCTGAAAATCGATTGTTTCCATTATAAAGCCAAATTTTAAGAAACAGCCCACATCCTGCTGAATGAGCACAGTCCTTGGCTCATCACCACACTAACACGAGCAGGTTTGCATTTTCCTAGATCTGACAGAGGAACTGTCCATGAACGGGGATAAAACTTTTGATAAAGACCCCTTCTGATGCTAAAAAGGCACATTCACTTAGTTTTTTTGTTTAAAACATTCCACCGTTTTCCGGAGCACCAACTGCACTCACCTGCCTAACACATGAGTGATTCTGGCTACTAATAGCAAGCCTACGGGTTAAAAATCTTACCACCACTCTCCCCCCGCGAAAAAGAGCAAGTTTTGCTTTTAACGTCTTCCCTGCCGAGGTCTGGCAGCTGCTGCTCCTGTAACAGCCAGGGGCCAGCTGTCCGCAGCCCGGCCCGAGCCCCCGCAGACAGCTCCAGTCCCCCGGCCTTCCTCCCCTC
>VXBT01005643.1:830126-842704 GCA_013400235.1 Oriolus oriolus | reverse complement strand
GCGGGCGCCATGTCCGCTGCGGGCAGCCGGGCCTCAGCGGCCGCGGCCCGCCCGGGAAGGGGCCCGGCGGTGCGGGCGCTCCGGGGCTGCCGCCGCTGCTCGGTGCCGCAGCCGGGGCGGGGACGGGACGTGTCTCCGCCAAGGAGGCGCCTTTCCAGGAGTTCGGAGGACCTGCTGCGCTCTCAGAGTCTGGGTGGTGGGGGTGTTTAGTGAGAGGAGTGGTTGTATCTAAAATTAAATTAGAAATTACGAAATTGCAGTTTTAATGACACTAGGAGCAGCTGATCTCATTACTCTCTAGGGATACTGGTTCCTATTTGTGAGTATGCGCTAAACTGAACTTCATCCTGGTGCTGGTATCGTCATATCAAACACAGAGCAGTACTATATCGAATACTATACATATTTAGCTTCATTACTTCCATCTGAACAGCCTAAAAATGAAGAAACTTTAATAGATTAAAACCATTTTATTAAAGTAAGGGCCAGCCTGTGTCTACCACAGTGCTATGCACATTCTTGTTGTTTTATTCCTCTGTTACTGAATACTGTATTATTCACATCATTTTATACGGATATCTGGAGCCACAGTACGGTAGAAAAGAGAAGACTGTGATTCACAGAGCTGAAAAAATGAGGTGGTGTCACTTTCAATCACACATCATGGAATAACTTTTTTCCGTCTTTGCATAGGTGTCAGGTGTCACACGGGATTGAGTGGTGTCAGCTCTTTTTCTTTCATGTCGGGACCGCAACAGCGATGAAAGGAAAGGAAAGAAAAAAAAAAAAAAGATTTTCCAGTGCTGGAACGTACTACCTTGAAGCTGCAGGCAACCACTGCGAGCTGGCTGTGGACTGCACAGCATGCTAATACCAACCCTCTGGAAAAGCAGGAAAGGTGGTTGCTGCAGCTGCTGCTAGAAACGTTGTTACCGTGTGAATCTCATTTGTACACTCTGCTTAGACTAATCGTACAGATTTAAGGGTATTTGAAGTATTTAAGGGTACTTGGAAGCTAGTTATGGAAACCTTTACATGCCTTTCCTAGGTACTGTACCCAGGAAATACATGCCATGGAAAAATGTAACCGAAAGTATTATTGGTAGAGCTCACATACTGCCTATGCTTAACAAGATATTTATCTACAAGATTTTACATAAAGATATGCAGTCACACTCAGGAATCTTAAGTCCTTTTCCTTTAATTTTCCTGTGGCTGACAGTTGAGAATTTATGTGGACAGAGAATGTAAATCAGTCTTCAAGGCAAAGTTTGTATGCTGGTTCTAAGAAATGTTTAAAAAAATAGATACATTTATCATGTGGCCAGCTGCTGTGGAGATGCTGCTTATTTGGCAATTTTAAAACAGTGTTTTGGTTTGATAACACTTTCATCTATAATTATTTCCAGGTAATAAATTTGATACAGGGTTAAATTGCTTATGAATAATTGATAAATAATATCTTATTACAATGCATCTGATAAACCAAGGTAAATGGTTTTTTGTCTCAGGCACACATGTTAGTCTTCTAGGAACACAGACATAAAAAATCCAAATACTCCTCTGGGTTGTTTCAGAGCAGTGCATTAACATATTTGACAGCACTGGAAACCACACAAGTAAGTCATCATCGGTAACTCGAAGACAAGAAGTATGCTGCTCTTGTAGCCAAAGTACAACTGAGGTGGTTTTAAATTTTCTTGTCATGAAGTTTGTAATATTAGTTGTGAGAAAATACATTTGTAAACAGCGCAGAGCAGCACCAGGGAGCAGAGACACCACAAACCGTCTGTGCGATCGTTCCTCAGCAGAGCACTACACAGCTACTGAAAGCTTCCTTTCCTGGCTTCTTGTGCTTCTGATTGTCAGCGTTGCTTTTTTTTTGCTTTTTTTTTTTTTCAGTCATGATCGAAGGAGCTGCATTATATCTGGAACTGGAGTGACCAAACTTGGAGACTTCAGAGGATCACATCATTGCGATCCTGACAGCTGCTTTTAATTGCAGATAATGTGGCTGCATTTTAAAATAGAAAATTAGGACACAGAGTTACATCACTTGCCTTTACTGTGTCTTTTTGCCAGATGAGGCAATTAGGTTTTTTTATTTTATACTATCCAAGAATGTCTTAGAAAGTTAGCAAAACATATGGATATGCATAGAGCAGCTCCAGATTCCACTCAAGGAAATTATAGCAGTTATGCAGTCAGCGTTTAGTCACGCGTTTGCTTGCAGTCTGAACAGAGATAGAAAGAAGGAAAGCAGTGAAAGGAAACAGATAAGCCTAGGAAGGAAGAGGACAGCACCAGAGGTCCAAGTCTGATTAAGGGAAAATCTGGTGTTTCCTTTTCTTTCCACTAGTTAATAACTAGTGCTGCAAATGTATTTAGTGGAAACTGTAAATGTGCTGCTGGTGCTTTGGGTCCATCTTTAGCAATGCAGCCCCGGTTTTGATTATATAGTACAGTTACAGGATAAGGATGCACAGAGTTAATACTTTAAGTCCAAGGAGAGAAACCCTTAAATTCTTTGTTTCACTTCCATTTGGGTTCAGCCCTCACTAAAGTTCTTCCAGTTCAGTTCTGGTCCAAGTTCAACAAAACTTTAGAGATGGTTTGCACTACACGCATGTCCAGCATGTAGGTAAAACTATTCCAGTTTTAAGGACAAATACACACATACATTTTATATATATTTGAGCCAGTTCGGTGTCAACTCAATGCCCCACTAACTGCTCAAATCTCAAAGCTAGCCATGTAGATTAAAAAAGTATTTCCTAGACTTTGCAGATCAGTGGACCATGGTCAGTCCTGCACATCAGTATCCTCAGACTTTTCGTCTTAAAAGCTTGTTCTGTCTGGTTCTGCAGATTGAGGGGCCATCAGTGGTCATCAGGCCACACTTTCAAGGACTGCAGAATTCAGGGTCACGAGTCCAAATCTGTGGGGACCAGGCTAAGCAGTTTCTCTTCTGACAATGCTATTAACTTTACATGTGGGTTATTCCAGGTCATAATCCAAGACTTTAACATTTATTATGCACTTTTTAAAAAGCACTCTTAAAAGTCACAAATCTTTTTAGAAACTGTATCAGTATAATGAGATTTTTAAAAAATGCTTTTGAGAGGATCCTTTATGCTAATTAGAGTCAAGCTGTATCCAAGCATGTATTGTTTTCTACAGACTAGTTAGCTTTCTGCTGATAACAAGAGGCCAAATGTGTTCTTAAAACTGGCACAAGCAGATTTAATCTATTATGATTATGCTGTTTTCAGTTGTCTGTAGGACAGCATTCCAGCTTTAGGGACAAAAGAAAAACTATGAGCCTCTAGATTTGTTTATTAAAAACACGTCTAATTGGTTAAATCTTTCAAAAAACCTCAGAAATTAAGAAGGGAAAAGAGAAACATATATTGTATGCTTGCCTGTCAATTTTAGAAAGAAGAGCACATCAAACATTTTTGCAAGTCATGCATCTCAAAACCAGTGTTAAAACGTAAGTCAGGGTGAGCCAAACTAGGTGGCCTGAAGACCAGATGAGGGTCTTGCAAACCATTGCTGTCTGCTGCTGTCCCAGGCAATAACCCCTTCCCTTCCTCCCTCTTCTCTTCCTCCTCACCCTGGTCCCCACTGCACTCCCCTTTGCAGCCGTGGGCCTCCGTAATGCCAACATCCAAGTCTCCTGTGCCAGTCACTGAAAACCAGGCTGATGCCATCCAGGGGAAGGATTTGGTATAGAAAGTTTGCTCAAACTGTAGACCAAAGCTCAGGCATGCTGTACTGGGTGCCAGCAGGATTTGAGGGCACTAGGCGGTCGGTTGGGAAGGGGTGTGGCTCTTCAGGTGGCATTTGCTACTATAAAAACTATTCCTTAGCACTCCTAAAAAAAGATGATGGGCAGGACTGATGCTCATCACTGAACAGGATCAGCCTTTGGGCTGCTGCATAATTATTCTGATACTTTGTAACTTCCATTCATTTAAATAATAAAGACTTTAAATTAAATGCAGATCAAAGAGAGGAGTTAATATAAAATATAGGTGACACATCATGAACTTCCTTAAAAGTAGTATTTTATTAAAAGGCATGTCCAGCATGTAGGTAAAATATAGGACAGAAAGTTTTAAAGCATCTTAAAACATATAGGACAGAAAGTTTTAAAGCATCTTAAAACATGGGGTTTAAAGTGACTCTGTAGTATCTATACATTTACGTTTGTTTCAATAATAAAAATAAGTGTTTATTAGCAATACAATGAATTCTTAGTGCTGTTTACTATGATACAAATAATCCCTAGCAAAAAGTTGAATGAGGAATAGTTATAAAAAGGAAGCAGGCATCAAATGCAAAACTTTTGTATACATTTTGTAAAAAAAAATCCAGTGAATTGTAATAAAAAACTTGCAATTAATACTTGCAAAACATGACTCAGTATTTCTCAGAATTTTTAGTCCTTTAAATATATTAATTAATACAGTTCTTTGGTTTTAAGTTTAATTTAAAGATATTGAGGAGACAGATTAAATACTGCAAGCCTCTTATTATTTATTATTTATTCCAGACTTATGAAATTATTTGTAAATGTAAAGCACCATTTTATTAATGTGAGAACAAATAAAGAAAATTCACTAATTCACCTGAAAATCAAACATTGGCAAATTAATGATTTAAATTTGGGATTCGAGTCTGAAACCTTTTCACAAAATGAACTTATTTTACTTGCAAATTACAACATATGAAATGGTTTTCTAACATTTTAGATAAAAGGCTGGAAGGTTGGTTTTATTTAGCGAGAGAACAGCTATTGCTTTTTTGTAATCTTCTGTTGCTTTCCCAGGATTTGAACTGGACAAAATCATATACAATACCTATATTTTGAAAGGTTCTTACTTTAAGGTCAAACTTCAGGAGCTAGTAATGAGTCATAGAAAGTTTATACAGATAGCCTAGCAAGAGATTTACCACTGCTTACACTTTTCCCAAATGTCCTGTTTTCAAACAAAAAATACCCTTCAATTAAAAATTTACTTGATCTATTTTGTTCCCTTTTGAGATGGAACCTGCCTGCATGCAGGCTAGTGAAGCATCCTGCAGCAGGCACTGCATCCTCTGTCAGGGGAGTTAAAAGAAGCAGATGAATTTCCAGAAAACAGTTATCTTCTCACAAGCAGTTTCCCTCACAGACAGCGCACGTCTGAATCACTTCAGGAAGGAGCTGTGCCACATCCACTGCAGTCTAGATAGACAATGATCTCACTTTCCTACCTTACTTCCTTCTCTCTTTTCAACAGTGCAGCCAGTGAAAGATATTGCCCTCACTGCAGCTTAAGTTTCTATCAGTGTTAATTGAAGTATGAGCCACTATTCACCCCATGCTGAGGAATAACGGAATGTTGAGTCCACCGCCCACTTTACAGGTGGATAAATTGCAGCTCGGTCTTTAATAGTGCTCTTCCTACAGAAAATGAACCAGCTCAAAATCCCTTGAAGGGTAGGAGTTGATCCACAGCTTATTCTGCCCTCCAGATGTGTCAGACAGCACCCTGGGTAAGAAAAAAGCAAATGCGTCTAATATAGGTGTGCAGAGCAATCTCTCGAATTTGGAGATTCTCCCTGAGGCAGAATGTGGGTACAGCGACTCAGCTGAACAGATTCTATTTCAGGGCTGCAACCTAAAGAGATACAGTTAAATTGTCACAAAGCATTTTGAAAGGGGATTTTTGCAGCTTTCAGCTACCAGATTTACAACTATTTTTCATAAAACTCCTGTTATCAACCCTGATCCAAATAACTTCAAAAGAAGAATCTGCACTGGGCTTTGAATCTTTCCCCGTGTCTAACAGACCTCTACATTTACTATTTGTTAACCAACAGCGCACCAAATTGCAAACCTCAGCTATGAAACATCAATTATAGAACAATTTGACTGAACTCAAAAGGATTTACTTCTATAAACCCTGCCCTCCAGTGAAAGAAACATCAAGACAGAAGCATTGAATTTGTTTGTTTGGGGTTTTTTAGTGTATTTTTTTCTTTGCAGCCACTAAACTTCTGGATATTATCTGTTTGAAGTTTTTCCTACTAATGCCAGCTCATTCCCTATGCTAATATAAATAGCTTTTGCTCCAGTGTTATATTCCTCCTTAATACTGTAGAAAGGAGTGGTATAATTTTGGTATTTCAGTTCCTGGAAAAATAATGGCTCCAATTCTTCCAACTGGAAGAAAACAAAATGAAACAGAGGTGCAATCCCTTTTTAAAAATAGAGTCTGAGTAGAATAAAATCCACAATTTATCAGGCAGATTAAACAGCATAATTATGGTGATATATTTTTGCATTTTTATATACTTTCTCAGAGGCACTGGCTACTTTAAAGCCCTGTAGATAACCTGATTAATAAACACAGTTAATCCCTCTCCTGCTTGGTAACCCTGGCACCAGGACAGACTGAGTTTGCTATAAGCTGAACTTTTTTTTCTCAAAATGGAGTTATCTAACCAGACTTTGTCTATATGTGGATTCAAACTGTACTGATACTAGTTATTCCCATTGACCTTTAATCTCTACTAATACACCTTTGAGCATTGTACTCATCCTGGTAGTTAGTCATTTGATACACCTTGTGAGAAGTGCCACCTCTCACAGGAGCTGCTGGCTTTTCCACGTCCTTTCCTTTTAGTCCCTTCTCAGACATGAAAGCCAGACAAGTAATTCCCTCCTTAGAAAGCAGAATGGTTTCTCATCTTGTTCCTGGCAGCTGTTTCACCTAGCTTGTAGTGTGCCCTCTGTCTAAGACAGGGGATATGGAACAGTGATGGTCAGCACCTGATACCCTTCATGGCCCCGGGCAGCACCGACTCTGCCTCCCAGTTCCTTTGACTGATATTCAGCCTATTGTGGAAACTACCTAATTTCAGCAATACTGTGGCAAATTGCTGTGTTGTTGTAAAGCGAGCTCAGACCATGGTGACTGAAGTTATGCGTCAGTGGAATGTTGTTTCCAGGCATTTTCAATCAGGCTAATGGCTTAGCAAAATACCGAGACCTGCTGAATCTAATGCTAATAGAGAAGTGGGTTTCAGGAGCTAGGCTGAGATACCAAAGCAGCTTGTCATCCCCACTTCCTTTGTGTATACAGAACTAACCAGGTCAGACCTTTCAACTAATTTCTACTTATTCTGTTTGGAAATTTTTTTGTTTAGATAGTAAAAGTTTCATTACTTTCTGTATTTTTAAAATAATTTTTCTCCTTTCAACCAAGTTTTTTATTATTATTGAGAATTACCAATAAATTTTTTTTAGAATCCCTCAAGCCATTGTTTCCTCTAGCAGTAAACATGATACTTAGATTTATTTTAATGACCACAAAGTTAGCAGAAATTTTATTTTATTTTAAATGACTCTTAGAGATGATACCCATGTCTGAAGATATCTCTTCCTATTTCCATTATGTGTTTTGGCTTAAGGAGAGCAAAGCCCTGATACTACTTAACTTACTTTCCACTACAGCCTAAGATTATAGTCAAAGGAAAAATCAATAGGATTGTTATCAGGTATACAAGAAAAAACTCTCGAATAGAGTATGTAAGTAAATAAAGTTTTTAAAACAATCTTTAACCAGGTAATTTACCTGCAGGAACATTTTGCTAAAACATGAGAGTTGGCTAAGGTACAGAAATTCATGCAACTACAGAACCCTGTTCTCTCTGTCATGTGTAGATTTTGTTTTCTCAAGGTGATGAGACTTAGTAAGAAGCTCAGATTATAAATCTCCACCATTTCTAGTGAAGGAGTAAATTCCTCACTGGTTTAAGATATCAAAAAACCCTCTGCCCCCCATATTCTAGTGAACAATTTTTCCTTCTTGCTAATAATTACATATTGTGTGTTGAATGTGGTTACATAAAATATGATTAGGACAATACGGACAAAATCAGATTAAAATAAAATTACTTCTAATGCACTGAGTGCAGCTGCTTGGTTACATTCCCACTCCACTCATTCGTCTTGTACTCAAACCATTTTCTGTCTCTGGTGATAATATTACCAGCAGGAAGATACCCATACAGCTAAAATGCTGCCCTCGTTTACACTTCCGGTCTAGTGCTAAACTAAATACTGTCACCAATTCCATTTTCATCATTCATCTGGCAATTTTGTTTGTTTTGGTTGGTTTTTTTAAGCATCTCCTTTTAGGATTGTAGGATTCTCAGTTATCCTTTAATTAAAGTGAAGAGGTTTTCAGCAACTAACATTCCAGGTATAAACTGGAAAACCTGGAACCCCAAGACTCAAAAAAGAAGAACCAAACCAACACATGGGGTGAAAAAAAGGCTTAGAATTAAAGTCCTTATGATTTGTGGTTGACTCATGGGCATTGGACCTGTGAAACTGGCTTTCTGAACTGCCTATACTAGCAATTCAAGATGATATGTATCAGTTAGAAGTAATTTTTTATAATTTGAAGGGCCAGCAATTCAAAAGCTAGTGCTGCAAACAAGCTACAACATCTGTAAAGTAAAGGGAAAAAAAAGGCACTGGAAATTTTTTTCAATGTTTGAAAAACACAATCATGTCTGAAAATCCACAAAGCCTACGTGCAAGATCTTTGTACCGCTGAAATCTAATCATGTTCTATCATCAGATTTTTCGTACCAGAACAAGTCATTCCTCTGTGCTGTATTAGAAAGAAGCCAAGCTTTCAGCAAGCTATACTATGGTTTAGTTTTACTAGTGCAATGCATCAGCCCGAGGACTGGCATCCTAATGAGGACAAGAACTGTGCTTTCATACAAAGAGGACTAGTTCCCCCTCCAGTCTGTTTAAAATATTGTTCACAGCTTCGAGCACTCCATAGTTACAGACCCTACTTTTCTTCACAGGAACTAATACAAATGATACGAGGTCTAGGTCAATATGCTCAATGTTTGGTGACTTGATTCCACATCACAGTAACTAATCTTGATTAGTTACAAGAATCACCACCTTTCATTTAACAGCATTCCTTGCCCTCAGCCTGCCATTTGCCCTTGTGCTTTGGAGAACGGTTGTTAAAAAAACCAGTGAGCTTCCCTGCATCTGCCCCATGTTGTTCCTCAGAGCTTGGCTCTGCTGGGGGGTACACTTGGCCTGTGACTGCTTACATAGTCTGCCAGCAGCCATAAATCATTTCTTATATTTGCAACATAGCAGTCTCATTGCACCCCAAAGCTCTTATCTTAGTCTGCTTGCTCCAGCACTGGGACTCATGATTTTAAATCCCCAGGGATTTATTTTAAAGATCCTTAGTAGAATGTGTTTACCATTGAGACCCCAAGCGTATCGCCCTGGCTGAAAAGGCACAGTAGTAGAATGTTAATGCAGCAGCGGATTAGAGTGCTTGTGGCTGTGACGGAAGTTATTCCGTATAGCAGTTCTCTCACCACAAGGTAGAGCTAGACAGGAACTGTAAGAAAAGATTCATCGAAAGGAAAAGCATTCACAGGAGCACAGTTTTTTGACAGGTTCTGCTCACACGGAAAGCTCCTCAGCCTGAGGGTGGTAGATCCTAGCAAGACGGATAACAAGAACCGTGTGATTATGACACATACAGAGAATACAAGAGCTCTTCGGGCATGGGAACCAAAGGGTGGTCACTGTGTAATGTGAAAAAACTTCCAAATACATTTTGGCAGGACATGGGGAAAAATTTACATAACAAAATATTTTGTTTTATTTTTCAGAAAAAAACTCCCCTCATTTCTGTACTAAAGCTTGGATTGAAAATGGGGACAGAAAATTTAAGCCATGGAGGACGAGAAACACACCTTTTCCACAGAAAGACCAAGAACATATCAAGTGTATGTCATACCAAGGAGCCATCAACTCTGCCTCAGGTTCTTGGTACCCTCTTTTTTTCAATGGCTCTGCTACTCATTTCTGCCAGCATGTTACAGACAAAACTGAGTTTAGATGCAACAAATGAGCTGGTCAGTGTCCCAGAGTTTATGAGAAGAGACAGAACATCTTGATGATACAACAGAGCAGTTAAGTCACAAGGAAAACAAGATTATTTTATGTTGTTTCTATTTCAGCCTGGGCAGAGCTAGATTACAGCAAGTCTTGACAACCCTCCTTGTTGAAGCACAGGTCTTTGCTTTAATTAACAAATAAGCTGGGGAAAAAATTAAAACTATTAATTTGTTGACTAAGGATGAGTCTACGTCTATGTTTCTCTCTTTACTGCTCTCCTATTATTCTCATCCTGTGTATTTCTTCCATTAAATACTTTACATTTAGACTAAAGAATGGATACTGAGGATCTTAGTCCCATCTTCCTGTTTGGAAGACTACTGTAACAGAAGAAGCAATGTCCTATGCTAATACCTAACTACAGGAATTCAGCAGGCAGCCTCTAAGCCACTAATCTGAATGTAATCCAGCTATACGTTTGAGCAGCACCACAAAGGCAAAGCAGGGGTATTCATCCTCACTGATACATGTGCATTTATCTGAGCATTAGCTGAGAAATTATGTAACTTCCTATATAAGAGCACAGTTTCCTGAATAGTAGCAAATCCATACATACAAAGATTGGGAGATTGTTGTGCAATTTGATTTGCTTTATTGAGTAATCATCTGATAGCTACAATGGTGAATTGGAAGTAAAAAAAAAAAAAAAAAGAAAAAAAGAAAAAAAAAAGGAAAACCAACCCCTTCAAAAACAAACAAAAAATCCACATCATATTTCCCCATATTTTGGGAAACAGGCTAAAGAAAACATTCTACACTGTAGAAGACAGCTGTAACTGCTGATATCCATGTTTTGACACTGGAACTGCAAGTCTGAAGCATACAGTTCTAAAGCCTCAACCAAAAGAGGCTTAATAGCAATAGCATGGATACATCACCACTCTGAAGATGTTAACATGTTAAGGATTCTGGGATACCAATCTGGTATAATCAGCAACATACTAGGTTCCTGTGAAAGATGTTGCATTTCTTCTTAAGGTCAGCTTTCAGAGAACTTTGAAAAACAATATTGTAGACTGATTACTTACAGTACTCCTTTGCTTGCAGAAAAAGAGGAGAATAGTTCAATAAAAACTGAATACATGATCACTTTTCTGACTGGATTTGATTAGTTGCATAACTTTAGCAAGATTATCACAGTGTGATCTAGTTAAGCTTTTAGGATTATATGAACACCAGCACCAAATTAATCTTGGAATCAGACAACTGAGAAACTTCTGAACTGTCATACATCTCTGACCACTTATGCAGTCTCTGCCGGTCCCACTGCTTCAGTAAGCATTTGATAGTTAGTGCAGCATTTTATTGACAAAGCAACACAATCTGGACAGATTCCTAGCTTCTCTCTCCTTGCAAGAATAGCATGCCACCTTGTTGAACCCCCAAGGATGCAAACTGGGATTATTTTACATAAAGTCTCCCTTTGTAGCATCTGAAATAAAAACCTTTTCCCCAGAACTGCCACTGTTTTGATAATGAATTCCTTGCCGAGTTGTACAACTGGTTACTCAGTTCTTTGACTGATTTTAAGAATTGCATTCAAAAGTTACTCTGTGTTAGAGGCATTTAGAAAATATATTTATACCTGGTACTGATATTCTTTCAAGTACTCTTTCAGTCTTGTTGGTAATGGCAGCTCCCAAATCTGATTTGTGCTCTTGTTTATAGCTATCCTGCAGCGGTGTTGCAGAGATGGAGCAGACGTATAGAGGGGTTTGTTCAAGTAAAGATGAACTGTTCCATTTGAAGGTGTTTCAGTTCTGTCCTTGCACATAAGAACATAGTACTCAATCAAATGCACAACGCTGTTGAACTGTTTAAGTCTAGATCTGACACAAGTGATAGAGTCCAGTCTAAACTTGCCATCTTGATATTCTATACGAAGATTGGTCGGTCCCGCTGATGTCTTTACCGATATAGTCAGTAGATACTCTGAATGTGAACTATCCCTAACCAGAAAGGTCCCTTCGGGGGCATCCTGTAATCTTTCTTTGGCTTCAGCAACAGTCATGTTGCCCCAGTACCATCCTGTTAAAAGAGGAGAAAAAGAAGGGATTTGTTTATTCCTGTTTGTTTAAAAAGCTGCTTTCTGGTTGAAATACTTCTAGTCACCCATTTCTTTTGTTGTTTGAAAGCTAAACTCCTGCAGGCACAGTAAATTTTTATTTGCTATTTAAATTCATTTGTTTTACTATGCGTCTCGTTTTGACAGAGCCTTCCAGGTCACTTTTTATTTTCATATCTACGCATAGACAGGCACAAACTTTCCCGCAGCGTCCTGCGGGGCCGACACCGGAGCCGCCGACCCGGCGGGCCGCCCCTGAAGTAGCAGGAGCGCGTCCCGCGGCTCCCCGCTGCTCTCCCGCCGGGGCCAGCGCTGCGTCCTCAAGGCACAGTCTGGCAGCCCGCAGGACGCCCGCTTTGGGTAACTCTGAGTGGGCTGCTCTTGAAATGAGCTTTGTCTAGCGATCGAAAGCAGAGGGGTAAGAAAACAACTTCGGCGAGCTGGCTGCGGTCCTGGCGCTGCTGCGATGAAGACAAAAAGCCCTTCCCTCCGCCGGCAGCCAAG
>VXBT01005643.1:793727-826832 GCA_013400235.1 Oriolus oriolus | reverse complement strand
AAAAAAAAAAAAAGAAAAGGAAAGCAAAGCAAAGAGAAGAGGGGAAACAAAGCAAAAGTAGCCGTAATACGTAATAGTTTCACCCCAGCCCGTGGCTGCAGGTCAGGGCTCCCCGAAAATTGCACGGGAGTATCTGGGAGGGAGAATTGACGGGAGAAGGATTAAGGGGTGTCTTTTCAAAGATTTCAGGAAAGAAACCCAAACGTATAAATTAATACAAGATAATATCTTTGAAAATCGGAGCGGGAGGGGGGAGGGAGCCTTTGTTAGCAGAGAGGTAAATGAATATGTATTAGGCTGGACTGTCTGGCTGATGGAGCAGAGCAGCTCCCTTGCACAGAGAAAGCTCCCACCCTGAGACGCTGCCTTAGGTCGCACTCCCCAGTAACGTCTGAAATGCAACGTTCCTTTAAAAAAGAAAAATAAAAACAAGGACTGTTCCTGAAGGATTTTGTGGCAGTTATTGCTTATAATTCTTAAGCATCAGGGGATAAAAGAATTAATATCTTAAAAATTATCTTAAAAATTGAGTTCTGTATTCAGTAATTAAGTAGGTTCATCTGAGAAAAAAATCTACTTTGTTAAGTGAAATAGTGGTCAGTATGATTTCATCTGTTTGTAATGCCTGGGTGCTTTTGAATTTAATTTATTCAGTTTATGAAAAAAAGGTGGTTTTAATCACTGGCAGCAGCACAGATTTAAAATGAGGTCTGAGGAACAAACACGGGCTTTCTTAAGCATTCTCAGAAATGGTTTAGAACAATTTAGGTCTTGAAGGTCATTCTTGTTCCTGTTTTTGTCTGTGAAGTTCAGATAGCCTCAGATCCAGCCTCCAGTGATGATTGTGGAATCCCCACAAAGTTTTTTCGTTGGATAGATGTGAAGAGGGGAGAGAATAGGTTTGTGCCCCTTGAAATTTAGTTGACAGTTCAGCTACCAATGACATGAGATCTTGCAAAAAACCTCTATTACTTTTTCAGAATGGCACTCAGTTCACTATGTTCAGAAGAAAAATAAAAAATTAATACAAATCTGTTTTTATTACTAAAATAATTCTGTATATGTAGGCACAGAGCTTTTGCTCAAGAAGTGTTCTTCTGATATCATAGTGTTCAAATTAGGGCTATTTCTTTAAAGTTCACTAATGCATCTTTGAGAAAAGGATTACGTCTTGTCTAGATGCAAAGTTGCTTTTTTACAGCTTTGCTGTAGTTCTCTTTTCCTATGTTATTTTATTAATAGGATTTTTATGTGGATAGTATCTCAAGACTTCCTTTGCTTCTGCTGTTTATTCGTCACTTGAAGTCATAATAATTTGTTTCTAAAACCACAGCTGGCTGCTATAAAGGCAGAAGAGAGGAAGACCATGATTTATGTGGTGAATGAGAACCAAGAACAGAAGAATGTAATAAATGTTTGTTACTTAAAACTTCAGATATTGTTATGAAAAAGGTAGCATAAAAATTAAATAGGCAGTATATCAGCAGGATCTTTCCTAAACAGAGTTCTGTTAATTTTTTTTCATGAGAACTTAATGTCTCTTAAAAATAGCACTGAATATCTGATAAACTTACAAGAGTAATGAAATTCAAACTTAAAAACTGCAAATCGATCTTTAAATGACAATACTGGCATCTCATAAGAGTACTCTGGTTCACAGTTACCTTTGTTCTCTGGCTTGAGACATCTGAAAGTGCTATAGCCTCGGTGGAGTACGTTTGTATTTCACTGTTTCTTTCAACAATGTTAGCTGCTGTTTTTCTCCTCTGTCTGCATGAGTCTTCCATACAGTCACAGGGGAGGAAAAAAATAGCTGTAAGGGTAAGAAAAGGTGACTAAATTAAATTACTTTTGGGACTATGGGCCATATGTAGTGCGTGAAACTACTTAAAGCTACTTTTTAGCTTCTTTGGCACTGGGATATTTAATACAGGTTTGGTCTGCCTTAAGGGTTTTACTTTATAAAAATCGGAATGGAGTAGGAGAAAGATGTGAAATGGAGAAAGAGAAAAGAAGGAGCAGACTCAGAAAACTTAGCTTTCCATCATGTAAACAAAGTAAGGGTTTTTTAATCTGCCACGTAAAAAACTAATTCTTCTAAACAGTCACTAATATAAAAACAATGTACAACTGGGGATTTAAAATTTTTATGTACAATTCAAACCAAATGCTTTATTTCTTTTTAATCCGTATGTTTTGTGGTAGCAAGTAGAGGATAAACATTGCCTGTGCATATATAAATATGTAGGCTTCTGAGCCAGTTTTAGAGGCATATCACCCAACTGGAGATGAAAGGCACAAACCTAAGCAATCCCTAATTTTTTTTCCCTGATACTTTCTACTACTCATGAACAGTTTGGTTCTGACGGTATATCATCCATTGAGTAGATATTTTTAATCAAGTTTTATATTAGAAGTGAAAGTATGAACATTAAGAGTTCTTGAAAATCACAAGCAGAATATATTGTTTCTGACTTGATTACAAATGTATATGCTCAAGACAGGGGAGGATGAGTGAATTTATTTTTTATTTTTCCTTTAGGCAAAAATCCCTTTCAAGATCAAGGAAGGAGGCAACAACATTTTTACAGTCCTGTGAAGTGCCTGTTACTAGAAATGATTTTCACTTTGTTCCTGAAAAGTATGCCAAGTTTACTGGAGAGTTGCACACTGATTTATTTATATAATATGATGTGAGCAGAGGAGGGGTAATGTCTTTTTAAACTGTCTGATTTTGCTAAATTTGCTCTGATTCACTGAAAAGATTTACTGATTTATTAAGAGAGATTTACCTAGCTACCTGGAAGAATACAAGGGGCCTTTCCCTGCTCTCTGCATCCTTAACTTCCCAAAGATGCAGCACCTTATATCCATTATCCATGGCATACCATTTGGTCAGTTAAAATCCTCTTCAGTTAAAAGGACAGCTATTGCTTATCACATACATCTACTTATTGACCATATTTTGACAACTGTTTACCTGAACTAGTCTAAATAACAGTGTACAGCTGCCACGGTTTCTCCCTGTCCGGGGATTACAGCCTGGTTCTTGAGCAGAGAAATATGAATATTGAGCCTTTAGCTCCAGCAAATTGGAACGAGTTAATTGTAACTGCACAGCACAAACAAGGTCTGCAATATGAACTCTTACAGGGTGTCTCACTTAGCAGTTAGGAGAAAGGTTTGCTTATTTCACAAAGACTTCCTACAACATAATAAATAAAACATAGGGAAAACAAATATTTTAGTGTATGGGCTCACCCTGCTCTTTCCAGCTGCCTGAGGAACAGAATGTTTTGATGAATTAGATTAAGGTTTATACCAAACAGTTTTACTCTTTACCAGCTGCCACCTTATTTCCTGCCATTTTTATCTATTCACATGTGAATGCTTTGCCTTTCTTGATAGTATACATTTGGTAAAGGAGAATAACAAAAGAATTCAGTGAATAATTTCTGTGAATCAGGAGTGCTCTAAAAGGAAACCAGCTCTTGTAATTTAAAAGCAAACATCAAAAGATAACACCAAGAGAGTAGTACTTTGAAATAACATCCAGATTATTTTCTTTCAGAGACAGTTGAGAAAAGAAGGACCATTCCCTTTGGTTTCGTGGACAGGTAGACATATAATCATTGACAAGCATGAAACTGACCATAAAAAAGTGGCATTTAAGTCCATCCTGTACTGTCTACTATTTAAAAGTAAAGGCCTCAACTGCATTGAGTAAAAGGTTACCTAGACACACTCAGGATCTTCAGTGAAAATAATTAAATGTAGTGCTTGCTTAGTTGCTCCAATTTACTATTTACAATTAAAGGAAAAACTAAAATAACATAAAAATACTTTGGACAGACATGTAAAGGAAAAGTAGAATGTGGTGACACAGGGTACTAAGCATAAAAAAAAGAAGATACTTTATACAGCAGGTTTTACTTTATGCTATGTTAGGATTCTTTATAAACAGCAGAATTCTGGTCTAATGCTATGTTGTTTCATGAATTATCCAGTTTCACTCTGACTAAAACTAGCTAAATAATGCTGAAAGTTACTGGAGAATAAGTTGTAAATATATATGCTTTGATAGCGTTTTCTTCCCTATCACGCTTCCTTCTCAAGAACGTGGTAGGAAAAAAGAGTGCTGGAAAGGACCATTTTTGGTAGTCTTTCAAACAACTAGTAGGATAATATTTGATACAGATTTTAATATTCAGATTATAGCATAAAATTCTGTGACTGTAATATTTATTTACCTTGGTTTTTTGGCTGAGAAAGAGCACATAGGTACACCTACACACACACATGTTCAGAACCATGCTGTCTGAAGTTCTGGATTTTTAGAGAAACATACACCCTTGTCTTTGTTTTAGAAAAATCCTAGAGATAGCACAGCTGAAAGCACTGTGAAATCTTGCATTCTTGTCCTAGATGCTGCCAGAAAAAACAAGACTTTTATGCTTGAGGAGGCTTGAGATGTTTTCCTGCCAGTTGCGAGTCCTACGCCTCAAAGTAAAAGAGAGCAAGTAATGTCTGTGAAAAAAGTTTTCCTGACAGACAGCATGAAGGCAGCTCTCCCATGCTTTGCCAATCCATAAGTAATTAAAGTTCCTTTGCTGGCAGAGAGTCAGTTTTGAAACTAATAAGGAAAACTAAAACAGGTGATGCAGTGGCTATCTCTAAAGGGGAGATTTTTGAGTGAAAAGTAAAGTGAAGATGAAGTAGAAACTGGGTTATATGTCTCTGAATAAATGGCCTCCCATCAGAAAAAGATTAATTTTAAATCACTGTTCTAGTTCTTGCATTAGGGATAGTTTAATTCACCCAGAGCTATTTGGCCTTGAGGATAAATTCCTGCAATTAAGTGTTTATGATTGAAAGTGCTGCCATGGAGAGCAGACAGATGAATATCATTTTAGGAGTACTGTGAATCATTAAATGAGTTGTAGAACCTTTTTCTGGGCATGAGCCACTTTTAAATTTCAGGCTAAGGCTATTACAGACTTCAGCATAAGGCCTGACGTGTTGCTGTACTTAGGAGTTTGAATAACAGGATAATCAACGTTTACTAATGTATTTATATAACTTTAAACTTCTTACAGTTAATTGAAAATATGTTGTCTTCTGTATGTGAACATGCTGCGGGGCTCAAATACATTTTTCAGATTAGTGCATTAAGTGTTAGTGTCAGGTAATGAACTTAACCTGTCCCTGACGTGTTGGCTTCTTTTGGCGCAAGATAGGCATGGCTGCTTTCCCTGCTTCAGTATAAAGAGAGGCTGGATGTGGAATGTCATACAAACCTGGACAGATGACAAGAAAACAGCACTAGCTGCCAACTACCTTCTCTCTATCTGTCAGGACTGGTGCTTGCTTTTTGTTGGGATGGCTCAGCGCATCGTCCTGTATCTGACTGGCATAACAGGTCAGGGTAAACTGAAATACAGGCCAGACAGGCTGGCATTTTTTAGGCTCAAGAGAGGAAACAGACACAGGGCTACTCTTTCTGGTTAAGGAAAGAGCATTGGTCTACAGCTTGCCCTTTCTTGGCACAGCCTGTCCATTCCCAGAATTGCTTGCTCCTCCTGTAAGCAGTTTTTCCAGGTATGTGGAAATTAAAGCTCAAAGAGTAGTAGATAAAATTGGACACACTGTTTGAAGCAGTATCTCCCCCTGTACTGTACCCAAAACCACCCTGTGGCTCTGACAGAGCTCTGCCTGCAGCAGGGAAGAGAAATTAACTCATGCATCTCCTCCTAAGCAGCTTCAGCTTTCAGGCTGGTTGGTGTTTGAAGATGAACCCCAGTTTCAGTGTGGCTCAAAATTGCCACTGATCAGGTGCAGCCTTGTGAGCTGTTTGCTCATGAGGTGGCAATTCTGTCCTGGGGTGGAGTGAACGGCTGGGGGGGAGAGTACTAACTCCTTCAGCCATCTGATTTTAATCCTTCACCATATGTGACTTGAAGTCCTTAGATGCCCTCTACTGCCATATACCAGAATTAACAGATGGCTCTGTGTAACCAAATTCAGATTTGCTTAAGTTTGCTATTATCTCTCTGTCTTTATAAATGAATGGCGGAGGGGAAATAATATCTGTAATTATTACAAAATATGCAAAGCCTTTTATAAAGTGTGAGTTTGGGCTAGACATATTTTCTGACTTTCAGTGCCATTGCCCTGTATTTCAAAATCTTAACACTGATTTTACTAGTCTCTTCAGAGCTCATTTCTCTGATATATTATCCCTCTGTGAATAAATGTGATCTGGAAAGATGCCTGAGGCACAGCAGAATTTTTCCCCAGCATTTCATGCCACATGATGCTAGACAGAAGGGAGCTGCAAAACCTGCTGCTGTAGATCAGCCTTTGTTCTGGTAAGGAAGGAAAGGATGCATTTAGCCATCGGACGTATTTTTTGCGTAAGACAGAACAGCAGGTAAGAGTGTACCTAAAATGGAACAAGAATGAAATTTCCGTCCTACCTTTGCCTGTGTTATGATTTTGTGTGCTGGCAGGCACAAAGCAATCCTAAGTCAAACAGAACTAATCTTGGAGGAAATCACTGCCCAGGCTCTTAAGAATCAAGTGGTTCTGTGGTGCTCGAGCTTTAGCCGTGTTGGGTGTGTCAACTCCTTTTCCTCCTATAAGGAAAAGCCAGCAAAACAATCCCACCTTTACTTCCCCGTCCCACATTCCTGTTGCTGATTTTACTGAGTGGGTTTGGTCCAAATTAGCAGCCATGTTTTGTGTACATTTTTAAACGTGCCTTACCTTTCCTGAGGACAGTCTATTACTTTTTCTACTCCAGGTGGCTGCTGGTGATGTTACAGATAAAAGCAGGCGTGGCAGGAGGGAGCATGAGCCTTCCAGTGGAACATGTGACAGCAGGGACCTGCTCCAGGTAAATGGAAGACACACAGGAGGGCCTCTGCCAGGCTAGTAAAAAGCTTGAGTTCATGAAGGGTGCAACTCTCACACTGTGCTTTCTTTTCCCTCCAGCATAGTACTGTACTTTCAGGCACACTGGTCACTGCTGCTTACATTTTTCAGGAGCTTTTATAATTTTTCCAGAACATAATCTCAAACTAATGTTACTCTGTAGCAAAATCTTATTGTGAATGGGGGCTTTGTTCTGTGAGACTATTTTTGAAAATGCCAGGTTCTCAGTTAGCCATTGCATAAAAGGCTGAAACATGAATTTGTTCGTATGCTTTTGTTTCAGCATATTCATTCCTTCAACCCCTCCCCCCACTTTCCCCAAGAAATACATAGAGCTCTTCAAGTCCTCCTGGCAGGTGGGCTGTATAATGTTATGGTGGCAAACCTGGAAAGCCTCACCAATTTATACCACCCAACAATGTGGTTCATTGCATGTATTTTTATTAGATCCCCATTTTTCCAGTGTCTTTAAGGGCATTTCAGTCTTTCAGTGGCTTTTTTCTTCCCCTATCCATCAGGGAGTGAAATCATGTGTCCACGGAATGTAAATAACAGCTGTTTCCACTCAATTTGCATTTATATCCTTAGCACTTAAAACCAGATTATTTCTAGAGGCTTTCACAATCTATTCAAAATTTCTACTTAGTCAGAGGTACTAGTGAGATGTTAATGAAATCCCTTTGGACTGGCTGATCAAAAAGGCGCAGCAACAACAGTGAAATTCCCCAAATGACTGATCAGTTGTGCTTCTGAGTTACACTTCAGCAGTCGACTGAAGTGTATCTTTTAATCTCCTTAGGCATTTTAAGATCAGTTCCTTGGGCTGCTCTAAGGGGACAAAATATGGCAGGTAAGAAGATTAGTTGTTAAAAAAAAATCTGTGCTGAACTGGTAGTGTATTTCTAGCAAAATGAATTTATCATACAAGTACAGCTGAAAATGAAAAAAAAAAAACCAAAACAACACCTGGCAAGCTATTTAAAAGGAACAGTGTATTTGCCAGTGTCACAGATCTTTGAATAAACAAACCCCTTATGCCCTGAGAATAACTGAAAAACAGCTCTTTGCTTTTTAAACCACTATTTTCTTTTGTTGACATTTCATGAACCCTAAAAAGGATACACATTTTTATTCAATAATGCCTAAATGAAGATTTTAGGAATTATGTCCAATTACTGTGGGCTTTTTTCCTCCAGAAAACTTCGGAAGCCTTTCACCTCATTAGTTTGCCAAGTGTCTCAACTTGAACCATTTTTTAAGATGTCTTTGATCCTCTGAAGACTGAAAATTACAGAACAATGACATTTAGTGACCTTTGGTACGGTTCATTACTCCAGCGTTGACTGTGTAAGAAGATGCTTGCTCCTAAATCCAGATTTTGTTTGGTATTATAGAAATACACTTTCTTCTCTTCATATTTGTTTAGTGAGAAAAAAAATCCTTTTATTTTTACAGGAGTCTCAACTGGGGCATCTCTGAACTGGACTGGAGGATCTTGGTGACCCAGATTGCCTAGAGAAAACTAATTATGTGTGTGAGTTGCTGTTTTCTTGTATCTGTATAAGCCTGTGCCAGATTTGTTCAGACTTGGTACTCTGAACAGACAAAGGTAATCTCTCAAAATGCTGTGGGTTCACACTACCTGATTTCAGAGGACAAGCTTGTATTTCTAAACTTTAAGTCCCTGATGTCAAGAAGGACTTGCACTGGGAATGTTAGAGGAATATATATGGCTTACATTCACACTAGCTGGGCTAGTTCCCTCTAGAACAGACTCCCATAGTCACATCCCACAGTCCTCCTTGGACTCTTTCTGGTGCCCCTCTAGACCTAACATGCAATTCTGATTTTTGTGTTATCTTTCAGTTTGGAGTTTCTGCAATGATGTGAAACTGTCCTGCAGCCTGTGAGAAGGGTGCTTTCCTAGCATCAAAGTGAACGATGTGTTGTATGTTCTGGGATGCGGTACCGTCTGGGGGCACAGCCAGCTTGGGTGGTTTAGAGGAGCACGTAGTGTGAAGTGAAGCAAGGTGTGATCTCGGGAGCAGTGCTTGGTGCAGGCTGCCCCTGCAGCAGTGGGAAGCCATTGCTTTAACGAGGGCTTGTGCAACAGGGGGAGGCAAGGAGGAGGTGTGGCAGCAGCAGCTGTGGCCTGAGCTTGCTCCCAGACTGCTGCAGTAACAGCGTGCCCAGAGGGATCCTGAGCATCTCTCTGCTGCCGGGGCCACCTCGCGTGTGGCACAGCCCAGGGCCCTGGTTGCAGCTGCCAGAGTTACACAGGTAGTTACCCTGCAGAATAAACGCATCACTTTTAAAGAAATACAAGGCTTTTCCTGCACCATTTCCACAAAGTCAGGAGTTAAAATCATGGTCGTACTGAAACAAAACACTTACCCTGTTGTAACAATTCAAGCTTTTGTCCGTGGACTGCACAAGGCCTGGCTAGGCACTGTGCAGGTACTAACCACTGCTGCTCTTCTCTCACAGGCCATCGTGTCACCTTTCAGCCTTACCAGTGGCCTCTTTGGGCTCACTTCAAATCTTTCTCCAACAAATATGGCCATATAAAGTCAATGAATTGTAACCCCATGCAGCCAACACGCAGCATGTTTCTTTCAGTAGTTTAATACAAATATAAGCTCTAGAAAGGGAATTTCTGTCATTTTTCTTACCTCTGCTTATGGTGAATTTCCCATGAATTTTATTTGCACTGTGCTTCTACTGTGGATAGGAAATCCTTTTTTCTTAATCCAGTTCTAAATTTTGTGGCACTCACTGCCACTCTGCTATCCCATCACTAATGCCAGGATTTTAACTGTAGGAAAAATGGCATAGGGGAAAGGGAATTCTGTAAACATCTGTTCTTGGAAAATTACAAGGGAACCCATACTGAAGCCAGTCAGTATTAAAAATCACAAAATAAATTTTAAAAAGGATATGAAGCCATATGTTACTTATACCAACCAACCAAATGTTACCTAATTAAGGGTCAAGGAAATTTTTTTCCTAGCATTTGTTTATTATTCAATAGAAAACATCAGTTTGTCTTAACTAAAGTGATGACCACTCCTGCAGCATGGTTCTGACACAGTGTAACTCCTACAGCCACTGACTTCAGAAAAATCGTACTTAGGATATTATTTGTTTAAACAAGTAAAACACATTTGAATGAGAAACTAGCAGTGTTTAAGACAAGAAACTTCAGCAGTGTTTAAAAAACTTAGTGCTAATGACTAGGAGTGTTTAAGAAACACTAATCTTTGCATGAAACTATTAAGCTCTGTTTTGTTACCATTAGTAAGTAGGAAATCCATGTTTGTATAGGAAGGTCATGCTTCCATAGTTTAATCTTTTACTTAGGTTAATTTTTATTCTACATGGTAATGGCTTAGTGCAGTAGTTTTTCACTGTTCATTTAATTTTTCTCTGTTACTTTCATGATTAACATTTTATTAGTTTTAGCAGAAGAGATGCTAAAAACCAGCTCTTTCAGATACCCTTTTTTTTTTTATCTCGTATTTTGCTGATAGGGCGATCCTTTTGCTGAGGAATTGTAAACTTTGGTAGCAGTCAAAACTGGTCTTATTTAAAAAGGTAAACTGCCTCTGTTTTTCATCTTGACAAGCAGTAAAACTGAATATAAGCACAACTGTTTTCTGCATTTATGTTTCATAAAGACCAGTTGGCAAAGCTTCTTAGTTCTATTGGCTGTTCCAACACCTTGTGTTGTCTCTACACAGTGAAAAACTTTGTGATACATTGATTATCGCTTCTCACCTACATCACAACCCTTAATAAAGTGGCATGCCAGGCCACAAACTTCTACTTCTCCGGAAGCCACAAGATGCTAAATTGCTGACCAAACATGCTGTTTAGTTCATGCAGCTTCCACGTACCTCCCACTGTCTGATCTGCAGTGTTCCAACAGCTGTAGTTATACACAGTGGAACTAACGTTCTGTGTCAATTGTATTTAAAGTTTCAGATAATTCTGTGCAAATTGCCCAGTAAATCATAATTTATCATGTTCATTTTTCTAGAAGTACCTAAAGATAACAGTTGAAATCATAAGCTCATTGTATAAGAGGTGCCAGAAAGATACATAACTAACTTATTTCTCCGAACAGCTTATCATCTTTTAGCATCAGAAGGTTGATTAAATACAAGGAGGTGAGATTAAAATCCCATATACAATGTACATTTACGAATTAAATGTGTGTGAATTACTCTATATAGAAAACCAAGAGCTTCTATGTACGGACAACATGCTATTGAAGGCTAGCAGAAACACCAAAAATGGTTTTATCTGAATTTTAAGAGGAGTATTTTACATAGATGTGCTCCTAAATTTAAAAAAATAAAAAAGCCCCCAGTATAGATATCTGAATCTCATCTTCATCCTCCCTTCACAGAAAAGGAAAATACATCTCCAGAGAACAACTGTGTGACATATTCTAGACAATAAAACATTAAAATAAGATCAGCTGCCTTTTGCATGTACTTTTTCTGTGTGGACTGACCATAAGGGGAGCCTGTCAAGATTAACTCAGGTTCAGATGTCTAATTAGTATCTGTTGGAATCTTGGAGATAATCCCAACTTTTATGCATTGTAGGTACACAATTTGTTCCTTTATATTGGTGACTAGTGGGTTTGCTGTAGGTCAGTTTTGTTATATTGCAGCATTAAAATAAAATATTCATAATCTATTACAGATGAGGAATGCAGTCCGCATCTATTTGATCTCTCCATTTTATAACTTTGTATTGGCTTTGAGGATGGAATGAGCATGTGAGAAATTACAGCAGAGAAGCTGCTAAAATTCATAAAGGCTGGAGTAACTGAGAAGTGCAGTGCTGGCTTTAACAAGCAGTCAGTACTCTGATAATGGCCTGCCACATCGATTTGTTCTGGTACAGCAGAATTTGGACATGACAGATGAAGTTCAGACCTATTACAACAGCAACAAGAGAGAAGTTTCCTATAGAACTGAATAGCTGGAGGGGTGGGGAGGGAGGGAAGGGTGGGGGGGCGGATGGACAGGCGGGTAACTGCTGCCCCCACTGTAGTAATAGGGAAGTGAAACAAACTCATGACACTTGTCACATGGGTCCCATTACTGCTCCACTGGCGACTCATTTTTTCCCCTGACTGGGAGGGTGGAGGTTTTTTTATCTCTGAGATACCTTAAAAAAGTTAAAGGAAACAGGCAAAAAACTCTTTGACCCTTTAAATCCAAGCCCTTTGGGAGCTGCTAGGGAGCTCCTTTCCCCGCAGTAGTCCCGAGTGCAATCAATGGGAGCAGCCCACGCCCGTCTCTCGGGGTCAAACCTGCCCGCAGAGCGCCGGTCCCGGTCCCGGTCCCGGTCCCGGTCCGGCCCTGTGCGGTGCTGCCTCCCGGTGGTGCCACACACAACCTGCACAGCAGCTCCCGCGGCGCACACCAAAGGAAAAATCCCGAATTGAAAGCATCCGGTTTGTGTTAATTTGGGGATAATTAGAGGAGGGAAAAGAATTCTTTTCACTAAGGCACCGAGATAAACTGAACTGCGATTTAAATGGTCCGAATTCCTCTTCGGGACCACTGGAACAGGCTGCCCAGGCAGGGAGTGGAGTTTTCCCCTCTGGAGACATTCCAAACCTGCTTGGCCGTGTTCCTGTCCCCTGCTACAGGTGACCCTGCCTTGGCAGGGGCATTGGACAATATGATCTCCAGAGGTCCCTTCCAAACTTAACAATTCTGTGATTCCATGAATTAAGGACAGAATTTTTGATATTTGACTGAAACAATTTTCTAATGGCATGCAGGCAAGCAAGGCCTGAGGAGACTTTTAGTGAGACATTTAAAAAACAAAAATCACTGAATAAGATCTACGCAACTGTATACTATCCACAGCAATGAGCCCAAGATGGTCTGGAACACTCAATAGCTACTAGATACAAAGCAAATGGCTAAGTGCCCAAAATTGGATACAAAGTGCCAGAACACTTAACACTGTGAATTTTACATAACCTAAGTTTTCAATTACAAAGAACAAGAGCAACAGAAAACAGAAATCCCAAACTAACTTTCAAATGGTTGTTTGTTTGTTTGCATGGAAGTGGAATTCCAAGTTTTCAAGTGAAGAGAAACAAAGACAGTGGTTTGAGACATAGAAAACCAAGAAGAGAGCTTCAAATTACTGTGAGAGTAGTATTTTAATTGTGTCATGCTTTGGGTAACCCAGGAAAAAGATTTAGTAAAAGAAAACGCAGAATGATTGAAAGCAGCAGCGCAAGGAAAGATTTTAAAACATCAGTGTTATGAATTAATAACAAAAGGGCACAGGGTACATGCAGTGAACACATGTTTTAGACAGTTTCCAGCAACTGGTCAGAAGAGGAAGTACTTTAAAGATAGCAGCCAAGCACATCATAGATTTTAAGCTCTCAAAATGCCTGAAAAACATGCAAAAGGATTTGGGAAACATTGTGAAATCCAGTATTTCTACAGTGATTGTGAATGTTTGATCAGAACCAGGGTTTGACAGGCAAGAACAGACGAATGTCGTAACAGAAGGTTTCTCTGTGAAGCAAAATTTCTTAGCAGCATTAGGTAGCAGTAAGCAAAAACATGGGGGAAAGAATGGGGGAAAAATAATTGTAAGTTTAAATTAGTCCAAGGACGTATTTTCTTACACTGGCGTGAAGGCAAATGGTGACAAATTAGGTCTCAGCTTTCCAAAAATAAAGGGGACTCAATTTTATGCATTGGAACGTAACAAAACACTGCATGAGATGTAAGCTCACTTATGCACCAAAGTCAATACCAGGCACCACAAACTGATGAAAATACCAAAATCTGCTGTACTACAAATTACTACAATCTATTTTAGAAGTTATATTCTAGGCAGAAAAAGCCACAATTCATATTCATGAAATTGAACCTGCAGTTAAGCAGCCATCCTTTGCAGAGACCCCACCGACATTCCTTTTGTTACGCGAGCAACACATCATTAATAAGGAGCCAAAATCACTTGGCTGATGTTGGCTTGAGCACGAAGTCTGATATCTTACAAGCACAACAGAGCGAAGGAGCAAAACGATTTCATGCTTTGCCGTGACAAACTGTTATCAGCTACCCAGCATTCGGATTTGAAAGTGCACTGGCACTAGTTTTACGTAAAAATTTCCACAAGTATTTAAAGGCAGTCTTTTTACACACATCCAATACTGCTTTTTCCACAATTAAAGGATATTCAAGGGGGAAAAGGTTATTTAGTAATATCTTTAGAAACCAGCGGCTTCTCAGCTTCTCAACTGAGAAGTTGAGTGGTACTCAACTTCTAGCAAAGTCTGTAGAAAATGCATGCTGGCAAAATGACACTAGAGTAACAGAAGAAACAAACCCCTTCCCAGGTTATCCAAATTGCTTTGGAAGGGAAATGCAACAAAAATGTATGATGTGTATGAGGTAATTATTTTCTGATTATTTAGAAGGATCTGCTAAGAAGGCTTTATGAAGTCACTGGGATCTCTGCAGTGGCACAGCGTTCCAAGCTAGCCCTTTCTGTCAGAGGGCTGATGCCTAAAACTGTAGATTGGAACAAAGGTCTTCTTCCTTTTCCTGAAGGAAAATAATGCTAGATGGCATAGAATACTACAAGAGGAAGAACATTTAAGCACTACAAAATGCTAAAGCAATGAAGTAGAATCAGACCAAATTTTTTTTAATTTAAAGCCCTTTTTACAATAAAGGGTCAATCCTTCCTCCTCAGTAAGCTACAAAGAGCAGGGATTATCCTGGTGATGTAAACAACTTCTTCTACTGTGTTACAGCTATTCCAGTTTATGTATGAACTCAGCATCCTCACTGAGTGGTAGCTGGGGTGGGATTAAACAAACAAAAAAACCCCCATGAACCACAAATGCACACAGAAGTTCTCAGATATTTGAGAATGCTGGATGATTTAGAAGGGCAAGTTACTGTGTCTTGGATGCGAAAAATGAACCAAGTTGGCCAGTTTTCAGTACACAACAATAGCCTTAAATACTATCACTTGGCTGATGTAGAATTGAACATGGAACCAGGTATCTCACAAGTGTAACAGAACTAGGAAAGCTAACTGTTTTCACAAATACCTTAGATAATATTGTTCATAAATACTATTTCATTAATACTTCAGTATTCAAGCTCACCTGCATTTCAGTTACTAGATTCCTAAAGAAAAAAAATATATTATCCCCCTCAAAACCACCAAACTTTAACACATCCATTTCTGGACTTCCCATTTTGATGCAAGACTTCTATGGATTCACTTGACCAATGATGAGCCTCTGACCTCTGAGTTTAATCGGAGCATTCCATCCCTGCTACATCCTGTTCTAAGACTCATCCATTTGGTGACCAGGCCTTCACCGACTCCCTGTTCCATCAGTGCCATTTCGTTGTTTTTCTGCCAACTAGTTAAAGTAGAAAATAACAGTCAAATCAAGTTAAGCAAGCTCTGTTATAGCCAAACATGTCCCTTTCTGTAACTTTTATTTCCAATAAAAATTGACAGCAAAGTCCTGATGAACAAGAAGTTATCTTTGTTATCGGTCTTTAGGAGGATTAGGATTCTTGCGTCTTCTATGATACCTAAAAGGAAAAAGAGGCTGCAGTGAGTGCAAGCTGGGAACAGTCTTTATTTGCCTGATATTTTTGCCCCTAGTGAGTGATCTGAGGTTACACAAGGAAGTGAAATACAAGATACACGAGCACAATCCATCACCACTCATTAGATGTCATCTCTGTTGTTTGTGGAGTTACATAACGCTACTCATTTCCATTGCTACATCTGCAACAAGCACGCAATAATCCAATCAGTTCTACAGCTGAATAGGCACAAAGGCTGCTGTTTATTCTTAATCCTTTGTGTGAAGTTAATTTTATTACATGGTCAGCCTTCCCTTTGGCTAAAACGACTGCTATAGAACAAAGATGCTCAAAGGAGTTGTGCCAGACTGTATGTTAAATAGTGTAATATTTTGCAGAAAAACTAAAAGCCAAATTCTTCAGAACAAAAAATGATCCATACTTTCCTCTTAATTATGCACTCGAAACAAGGCAGATCCTGTCTGATCTTCATTAAACTGACAGTTACCCTTTGGTCATAAAAGTCCTACCATTCCATTCCTTATATCTATTCCCAAAGCACATTAATTAAAAAGTTTTCTGTGGACAACAACAACACAAAAACTTGCCTGTATTATGTCCCCATAGCTACAAAATTAGCAGCTACCGAAAGATGGAGTAACATGGAGTGGAAGGGAGTAACACACACCAGAATGCTGCTTGTTTACATTAGTATATCTGAATGTCCAGAGTTCCTCTTTAAGCTCAGTCACGTATACGTGCACCTCTCCTTCTCCCCAGTTTCTGAACACAAGGCACACCAAAGTGTACTTTTCACCACTCCAAATGAAGAACCTCTACTACTCCTATTGAGAATCATCCCACTGAGGTTCCTAAGGAACAGGCAATGCACGTTTACAAGCTGTATTTGGTTATGTCCATTGAGGGTATTTTACGTACTGGATTCTGTTACTGAACTTTAATAAATTACCCGAACCAGCAGCTAACTGGATGGTATTAGGAATTTCTACACTGTCACATATTTTACAAAAAAAAAGGTGGCAAAGTCTGCCAAAGGAGCAGTGTTTAAAAAATCCCCTCATTAAATACAGTCTTCCATTTACCCAACACTGCATTTAAAATTCTATGTAGTAGCCCAAATGGTAGAGGTATCTTGTCTCACATGACTCATCCTAGGTTGAATCTGGTCATTAAATTATTCCTGTATTTCCCTTTACTTCCAAAAGGAACAAACAAATCGAAAAGAAAATACTTACTGTCCCACAGGATACCAGCGATGTTTTGTTGTGTAAAACATTTTGCTGAGCTCTTCAATTGTAGGACCTCTATTGTTCTTTAGCTCTTTTTCATTCAATCTGGATTTCAAAACTTGATCAAGGTTTTCTTCTTTATTATTCACTGGATCTGGCCGTGGTATGGGCTAGCAAAACAGTAATGTATACGTATGTCCTTTTTCTCCTCTTTTTTTTTTTTACTGAGAAAACCAAAAAGCCAAGCTACATAAGAGTAAGCTGTAACGCTATCTAACAGCTGAAACCAAAGGAATAGAGAAAAATGCCTGCAATTGCACTGGCTGTTTATTGTTCCCACCTGCCCACCCCAAATGAAACCACACCACTGTGGAGCAGATGTCTGGACACATCTATTTACCCTAGGTGCTACAGCTGATGACCCTACCCCTAAAACCAGCATTCTTGTAGTCATTATTGCAGACCTCAATCTTACAGTTCACTAGCTGCATCATCAGCTTCAGTTCTACTAACACAAAAGTATCCACACTATTCCAAATAGGAATTTTATTCACAGCAACCATCATCACCGCTGGAAATCTTTCAGAGGACAAGAATGTCACTTCTTAATTTTTTTATGCAACAGGTAAGACCAAGTTGTTTGTTTTCAACTGGAAACTTAACTACTACCACTATTACAAATATTTTTCCTTTAGTCTTTTACACCTGTTTTTCTTGAGGTATGTGCAACCAACAGATTTAAAAACTACTGCTATATAATTTGCAGGCAAAAAGTGCTAAAATGGTTTAGGTTTCAATGGAGAATTTTCACACTAGGTACTTCAGCAACACAACTACTAGCTGCAGTATTTTACTAGCACATGAGAACTGGAAATTCAACCAAAAAGTGTACACTAGAAAAATTTATCTAGATGTTAAACCACAACACTAGACTTTCATCAATGTAAAGAACACACTGAAAGTACCACTGATGATAAAAATCAATATTTAAAGTTCTCTGTGGTTTTTATGAACTCAGTGCTGAATGGAATTTAAAGTTGAAAACATTAGCAGCAGTATTTCTTTGTATTCTCTTGCCCAGTAGGACGTGTGAACCATAACCTGCATTCCAGCCATCCTCTTTTGAGTAGTATACTCATAGACAGACACTATTTTCTCTGTCGTGCACAAGTGTTTCAGTGCCTTGTTTAATTCTACTTGAGTTACTGTATGCTGTGATATCTGAGCTTTTCTTCCTCTGCAACCTTCCCTCAATTCAGCTAAGAGTAAATTCCTCCTTGTGGCAGCAGCTACATTCATCAGTCATTTACTTCACAGACGTGCTGACCACATACTAGAAAAAGCATTTCAAATTAAAAAAGATGCCCTAAAGACTCAAACCTATGAACTACTAAATGCATTTACAAGAGTAAGAAATGTAAATGTGCACACTTGGACATACTTTTGTATGCTCGTAAGGAATCTCAAGCGAAGGGTGGTAGCAGACAATTGTCTTCAAATCGGATGTCACTGCAAGTTCCACTTTGCTATAAAAATAGAAAAAACCTCATAACTTTCAGAAGTACTGAACAGCTGAGCAGCCCAAGTCCCAAAGAAAACTGGACTTGACCCTGCATTTGTGAATCCTTAATAATCTTCTATAAAATAAAGGTCGTAAATATTTGATCCAAACTTTCAATTTTTTGTTTCCTCAGTCATCTTCCTTTTTCTTTTTGGACAGGGAGGAAAAAAGGGCTAAAATAAAGTATTAAAATAGCTGGAAATATAGGTTGGAAAAAAAAATCTTAAGCACTTTAATAGTTGCATATAAAACTCTAAACAGATGGGGATAATGATCTCTAGGACAACACGCCTTTATAAGACGTATGGCATCTACAACGAAAAGGCAGGAAACAAAGCTCTGTTTGGGCTTCCAACTTTTCTATTAGGCAAAAAATGATGAACAGGAAGTCTTACTGAGAGTTTCCTTGTGAGAATATAACTCTTCTTATCGTCCTTCCCCTTCCCATGACACATTAAGCTTCCTAAAACCGTGGATGATATGGATGCAGGGCTTCTCACTATATTTGTATAATCTTTTCCCATTTCTACACAAGCTTCCCATGCAGCAGCACAAAAATACCTGGACTTTGTCTTAACAACAAGCATCAATGGAAATGACTACTCTAAGCTAATTTTGCTCTTCCACAAACAAAACTGCACGGTTACTGGGGGTCATCAACATGTTTAGAATGATTTATCATTACTATTGGAGACAGTACTTCAGCTAAAATTATTACATCTATTCAATATTGGCAATAGATGTGCTTGATACCATTATATGACAACTTCACGGCAGAGAGAGTAGTCCTGGAATAAACGTTACATGAAAAGGCCACACATCAAAGCATGTTTACATACCAATTGTAGTCTTCAGGAAGAACTGAGTATGTAGATTTATGGCAAGCATGATACACAGCTCCGTCTACAATAAAAACCCAAGTAAAGAACTCTGATGTAAAAAACAAGCAGAGCTGTGCCCAATTTAAGAATGCTTACATTTTCAATTTTCATTCTGTTTCAAGTCTTAATCAGGGATAATAATCATATTCAGTTTTAGGTTAACAAAACCCAAAACTGTCTAAATAGAAGTTCGTTTTAGTACACAACTTTCTAGCGCAATCAAAAAACCACAGTATGCAGGCAGCTATGACCTATACTTACCCTCCTAGTTGTATTGTTTTCTTAAGAAAAATCACTATATGAACAAAATACCTATAGAGTTCACCATTAGGAAATATTCTTTATATATGTAAAGAACATTACCTTATGACTTACAGGGAAGACCATAATTTCATTCATAGAAATATTTATTATAAAAAAATCAAAATGAGGGGCTCTGACTGGATATGTAGAGAAATGTTTTCCTCATGAGGACAGCCAACCAGGGGGACTGAGACCCAGGCAGGTTTGTGAGGTCTCTGTCCTTAGAGATTTCAAAGACCCAGCAAGCCCTGAGCAACCCAATATGACTGCAGAGCTGACTCTGCTTTGAACAGGAGCTTGGACCACAGACCACTCAAAGTCCCTTCCCCACGGCTTGATTCCAATTTTTTAATAGAATCATAGAATTATTTAGGTTGGAATAGACTTTTAAGATCATAGAGTCCAAACACAAACCTAATGTAAGGTGTTCAATAGCCCCTCACACAGGAATCATCCTGTAGACATTGTCTTCCACAACAGGTATGCACACCTAAGGCGGGCCTGAGATGTGCCTGGAGCTGACTTGCACCGGGAACCCCCTTCCTTTATTGCCGGAACCTGACACAAATCCACATGGGAGTTTCTGCGTCCAGTGAAGCTTTTTCAACAACTACACTTTTAGAACAGAATTATGATCACAAGAAACAAGTCTTCACATATTCTGAGCTTTCTGTTAAGTCGTACAAAGGTTTCAACTTTATCTGACATTATTTTATTTAGACCATTTTTTAATACAAATAGGATTCTTCATGGCTGCTCGTAGCAGGAGAGAGCAATCATTGTGTCAAGACTGCAAAGGCTGAAAAAACCGAGAAGAAACTTTTGTGTAGCTGTTTTCCTTTCAGAAATATTTTAGATGCAAATTCTTAAATTCAGAATTACTGTTAGCACTTCCACTCTTCAGATCTTCTAATTAAACTATTCTTAGTTATTAAGAAGTTGAGTTCTGGTAAACTACAACTAGGTGGTATCTCTTCCTAAAATTTCTTTCCCTTCCTTGCCCACTTACCTCTAAAATATAACATGTCCGTTATATTTTTTCCATTACTGTCTTTTCTACCACCTTTACTATCTTCCCTGTGTCTTCCTATTGACATCTAAAACATGGACAAAAATCTAAGAAATAGTACTGCCTGTTTCTACTTGTTCTCTGCTTATGTTAAGTAACAAGATTTTACTGGAGCCTTTTCTCACCACTGTTTCTAAGTCTGAAAAAATAAATTTAAATCTTCAATGATAATCAGTGGTAAGAGGGGTATTACAAGCTAACTAACAAATTAGGGATGCATCCTGTGTAGACCATGAAGGTTTTAAAAGAAAAAAAAACAAATAAAGATATCCTTTAGATTATTATTAGAATAGAGCACAGACTATCAGACTTGATTCTCTTCAAACAGAAAAATCACTTCCATGATTCCATTACTTAAACAGTACAGGAGAGAGGCTCTCAAGGAACACATTTTAATATAGGACTTCTACAATTTCATCACTACTTACTCTGCAGTGGGACCTGCTTGCAGGCTGCTACCGAACGCATCCAAAAGAGGCTGGACCATGCAGTTCTAAGTGACATTGCCATGCTTACAGCAGAGAGGAAACCAGTCATGGACAAGACAGAACTCAATGAGACATGTATCCTTTTTCTCTGGAGAACATCCTCTGAAAGAAACCAGTTTTGTTATTATTCAGGATACAAAAGACTAACAGTTAAATTTCTTGAATATCTTAAGGAAAAATAAAATTTGTGCAACATAATTCGTCATTGTCAATTGCTTAGAAGTTCTTAAGATAATGGTATCTGTCTCCTTAACAGTCAAAAGTATTACAAGACTATTTATCGAGAGGTAGTCTTTGAAGGTTCAACCGTAAAAAAAGGCTTCCATGCCTGTCTTCTCACAGGCTTTTCTACTGGTACTCACCCACTTAAAATTTGCATCCTTCCTCCTGCACACTTCATAAAATTATTCGTGAAATATGCTTTTCTTGTTTACAATGTAAATATCATCACCAGTACAAAAACAGAAGTACTTATAAACTACACTTGCTGTAGTTAAAAAACTCTCTACATGCAGGTAATTGGTTTCATCCATCTCAAAAGCAATATACCTAAAAACTGGGAAACACCACTTAGAATACCTTAAATGTGACCCAAAATTTCACAGAAGAAAGACATCTTATATTTTCATTGTCTATCAAAAAAAAAAAATTGCTTTAAAGAGAAACTTATAATGAAGCTTAAAAAAAGATAACTGGAGACAGTTTAATGACATACTCATAAAAAATAAAGAACCAAGAGCTCTTTAAAAGTACTTCATATTTTGTACTTCAGAACATCACCAGAAATGTGCATTTTCCAATTTCGACACATAATTATCAGCATTCTCTTTATCTGTGCCGATGCTGCTGAAGTTGGAGGAACACTAACACCGACAGAGCTGCTCATAACTTGCCCTGGGAAGTTCATTAACCAAAAGGGGGCGAGGAACGCGGTGGATGTCGGCCGCCTGGTCCAAGGACAGGGGTCAGGCACCAGCCGGTTCCCGGCCTCACTGCGAGGACCACTCCCGTTTAAATGGGGCCGGTGCCACCCCTGAGACAGCGCACAGGAAACTCCAACGCGTGTGCCAGCAGCACGCGGGAACACGAAACCTGAGGCTTATAATTAAAGAAGACATTTAGCTTAAAACAACAAAAAAGGTCATTAATCCGTCAAAGCAAGCAAAAGAATACCCCTTACAAAAGTCCTGAGCGTGCCGCACAGGGTTCAGCCCCGCCGAAAGCCCACAGAACCTCGCTCCGGCCTTGCCCGGCGCGCCCCCGCGCAGCCACCGCCCGCCCCGCACCGGCCTCGCCGGCGGAAGCACCGCCCCGCGCCCGTTCCGGCTCCGGCGGCGGCTCGTCCCGCGGCACGCCGGGACACGTAGTGCGGGCGGCGAGGGGGGCCAGCACCGCCTCCTCCTCCCTCCCCCTCCGCCCTCAGCGCTGCGGCGGCACCGGCACCGCCTGCCTCTCCTTCTGTCCTTAGCGCTGCCCCGGCACCCGTACCGGCACCGCCTGCCTCCCCTTCTGTCCTCAGCGCTGCCCCGGCACCCGTACCGGCACCGCCTGCCTCCCCTTCTGTCCTCAGCGCTGCCCTGGCACCGGCGACAAGCCCTAAGCCGCTTCATAATAACATGGTGGCAGAAAAGGCTAGGCCGGGCCGGACCAGGGGAGCAAGTGGACACAGAAACACAGATTCACGGAATCAGTTAGGTTGGAAAAGACCTCTGAGATCATCCAGTCCAACCTTTGACCCATCTACGCCTGGACACCTAGACCATGGCAGTAAGTGCCATGTCCAGTCGTTTCTTGAACACCTCCAGTGATGGTGACTCCACCATCTCCCTGGGGAGCCTGTTCCAATGTTTAACAATCGTTCCTATGTAGGAATTCCTCATGAGATCCAACCAGAACCTGCCCTGGCTTGAGGCCACTTCCTCTGGTGCTGTTGTCCACAAAAAACCAGATTCACTAGCTGGTGTGCAACAAGCCAATAATTAGCCACTGTGGACAACACTGTTGCTGGTTGTCCAATGCCCACCTTATTACAACCTCCTTTCAGGTAGTTGTACAGAGTGATGAGGTCCCCCTGAGCCTCCTCCAGGCTAAACACCCCCAGCTCCCTCAGCCACTCCTCATAGGACTCACCCTTTAGACCCTTGGCCAAACACTTTCTGCTCACACTTGGTGCTGATTGCCATGCTGGGAGAGTTTTGGGAGCTCAAACCCATAGTGGAGGCACTGAGGCAACCCCAGCATTAGCAGCAGCTGTTCAGCTGAGGGAGAGGGCACGATGCCCCAGCAACAGGCAGCAATGCACCTGCCAGTCCTGGGAACGTGCCAGCGTGCCATAGTCTTATATTAGCTGCAAAATAACCCCCTCTAACCCTATAATTTGAAGGAACATCTCTAACATTATTGGTTATTTCACAAGCTTGCAAGCATAGCCTGCTTACTTTCCAGGTTAAATTACGCAGTGGCTGCAGCAGCTTCCTCTGTTCAGCCTTCCAGATCTTCACAGTAACTGTAATATTCTTCCGCAGGGAAGGCCTGGATTTTATGTAGACGAAATAGCATGTTTCCAATATTCAAGGCATACAGAAAACTCACCTGAATGTCCCAGGCACACTGCTGCTCTGGGGCCACTTGCTGTACTTCTTTCGGAGGCTGAGTCACAAAGCATTTGAAAGACAAGATTATATTTACACAACATTGATAAAAGATAAGAAGAAAAGACAAAAATCAATTGTCTGACCTGCTGCTCCAGGATCTGAAATGGCTCCAGCACTTGATGCTTTTACACATCCATGAAGCCTCTAAGTCACATCAGCAGACTGTGTCTCCATTCCTGTCACAGCATTACCCTTTTGGAGACTCTTAGTGTCTCCTGAAAGGCTGCAACCTCTTCCAGGTATCTTCCAACCATTGCATCTTTTCTGGTCATTGGCTGTGGTACTGCAATTTCGTGCTGTCATCAGTGAAAGCCTCACAATTTCAGCAATGTTTAACTTTGTTCTGTAGTTGCAGAGTTGTAGTTACACTGGTAACTTCCAGAAGTATAGCAGAAGTATAGCCAGAAATCACTAGTCGAGAGCTGATCGCTCCCAGTAGAAGTGACAAAGGTTTCTTTTTCAGTATTTTTCACTAGAGTGGAAGATGAAAGACATCAGTTTTGGGGCTCCTTGCAATATTAGATTCATTACACCATAGAAAAAGGGGGCAGAGATGGGCCAAAATGTTTTACATACTACTCTCTACTACATAGAGAGATGCAACCAAAGTGAGAAATCACAGCTCCACTACAAGGCTCCTCCAGATTTGTGGAGATAAAGTCACTTGGTCATTCCAGCAAGTTTCTGTGTGCAGATACAGAGGCATCTGATCTGGGCTCATGCACCAAACAGAAGCAACACAGTTCTCTGTATTTTCTGCTGTGTACCAGCTCATGATTCCCACAATGAAATCCTTGTACTCGGATGAGGGCAGCATCCTATACAAGCAAGCAATCATCCACTACAAGCAAGACCATGGTTCTACTGATGGACAAATAAAACACTGAGGATTTTAAACTCAAGGACAATGCTGAAAAAAATAAAATGGTAATAAACTGTCTGAAACAAGTGCACTCAGGAAATTAAAAGAAAGGAATGAATCTTCATTTAAAGAGTGAGCTTCAGGAATATATTGTCCACAGGCACAGTGGGGATAAACAGAGTTATTTCAAAGTCACTCTTGCCAGGAGCAGTTTGTGACAATGTAGGAACTGCTCAGGCTTCTTGACTTTCTCCTGGTCAACTGCAGTGTGACACACCTGTATGCAAATGCAATGTGTGCTGTGTGTGTGTTTTTGTGTGTGAACCTCTGACAAGCACATGAGGCCTTGATTTCTTTCTTAGGAAATACTAAGTAAAATTAAGGCTTCTCTGACTTTTCTTGAAGATGCTTATGAATTAATTGTCATAGCTTCTTTAAAAGATTGCCTAAACTCAGGGATGATGATGACTGTGGTTGACACCTCTGATTCTTAGATGCTTTCTCAAAAGAGCATTGTTCACCCAGGCAGGAGACAAAAATTCTTTGCTGTCCAGTGGAAAACTTGAAATTAATTCCCTTCACAGCTGAAGACCACTGTAAATTTCACCTGTTTCTTTCTCCAGTGCAAGATATTTTTAAAATCTTCTCTATATGGAGCAGCAACTCTTAAAAAAAAAATTAGAAACCTCCCTAGCCCCCTAGAAATTGTCTCCCAATAAAAGATACTAAATCTTGATATGTTTGAGCATATTAGTCACGATTACAATATAAGACTTCTGTGGTGCTCCTACATAATTGTTTCCTACATCAATTTATTTGCTTTAATAAGGACAATTTTTTACTCTTCAGTGCCATATGTACTTCCTGAGGACTGCATACAGACACATGCTTGCAAATACGCATGCTCTCCTCAGACACAAGTTTGAAAAAGTAGAGTTTCTAATGTTACTGATGAATGTGACCAGCAGTGGTGGGATTTTATAGGCTGGTGGCCTTGAATTGTTAACGGCTAAGAAGCTAATTCATTAACGAGATTGTAAAGATCAACAAAAGCTTTGATTTGAAGCTACAGTCTGTACTGCTTGTTTTCAATGATGTATTTTTTTCTGTAAGGATGTTATTCTGGAAATGTGGGCTTTTAGAACGTCACTGTAATGGCAAATCTTGTAACGTAAATCCTAGTTCTAAACAGTTGCAATTGAAGGTACCACAGAACTTTATTTTTATTTTTTAAAAACTGAACCACATACTCTGCTAGGCTTCCAGGCTATTTTTAGGTAGTTTCTATAAAAAGATTTTTAGGAGATAGTAGATGAGGTCTACCCCCTTCCTGACGCATAATGTTCTGCAAGTCTATTCTTAGCAGCGTGTTCTGACAGATTACAGCTTTCTGGTAGGGAGATGGGAATTGCTTAAGGACAGCTCAGAAGCGTGACTACACACTTCTCCAGCATGTCTGGAGATGGGATTATTAATAACTGCCAAGGCCCTTGCTTGCCTCAGCAGCTTGTAGACAGCAAAGGGGAAAGTCGCTCAGTCTGCACTGGCTCAACAGAAAGGTTGTTCTTTCTGTTACCTGTGGAGATCGATGGGAGCACTAATGCTGAGTTCCAGACCTCTGGGACTTGATGTCTTTGGAAACCTGGGAAGTTTTGTTTCTAGGTTGCTCTCTAACTGAAGATAAACCATCAATCTGCTCTTACTCCAACAGTCAATTACAAACTTCTCCAGGAAATGCTCTAACTGATCAGATGGTTGAGTTATAGTTAGGCCACAGACGCTATGTAGTGATGAGGGCAGGACTATGTTGGTTGGCTCTGTTTTAGAAAAACAATTTTTTAAATCAGAGATATCTGCACTGGTGTGGGTTTTGTGTGAGCAGTTGCATAGACGCACACACACCACCCTTCTGAGAAATGGAAAATTGGACCAGGCTGTTCTAGCTCTTTTGCTGCAGTGGTGTATTTAGAAAATTGTTACTTAGTAAAATCATTCAGGCTGGATCATTGGCAAACCGAATATAGTACACTTTTATTTTTTTCATAGAAACTGACGTTTCAAAATATACCTAGGAATAAGCATTTGGCTTCCTTTATTTCCTTTTAAACTGGCAAGGTACTATACAATCATACCTAGAAGTGGACCTGAATTTGTGAATGGATGGATTTCTTTTGTTGTAAAGGTTGTGTCTTAACAATGGAGATGGATGAGCTTCCACTCCTGAAATACTGTATCTTAATTTCTATGAGGTTATCCTATAAATGTAGAAATCAAATTTCTAATGAGAAACTGTAGTTTAGTTATGGTCTTAATTCTCAAGTTTTCTCAAGTTATGTTGTAGACAGATATATTTCTATGTTTTAAGTCAATCTGTAAACACCCAGAGAAAACACCAAGGCTTATGTCAGTAGGCCCTCTTCATTCTTTAGCATATCTCACACCATCTCATCACTGGTCCATCCTGTTACTGGTAAGGAGGAAGCTGCAACTGTAAATAACACATGACAAAACTAAAGTGCCTCAGCAGTCATATGTAGCCTGAATAATTTGTGCTTCTGTTGATTACCATAGTTCAAGGAAACAATATTATGCCTCTACTCAAGAAGTCACTTAATGAAAAAAAAAATGAAATGTTATTTGCTGCAGTGAAAGCTACTACTCATAGCATCCCATTTTGGCATTCTAAGTTGGTAAAAAATATGACTGGTGGGGTTTTTTTTTTCTTCTCTCAGTACAGTTTCACCCAGTCCTACCAGTTCAGATAATTCTGAAATTGTCCAGTGACACTTTAAATTACTGCTAAATGAAGAACACTGCACTTCTGTGCCTAAGTTTCCCCCTTTGTACACAGGCATAATAACAACTCTAGTGAAAATACTCTGGGATTTACTGAACATTTTAAATATAAAATCTGAATATTACTGTGAGTATTCATTCTATGTATATATGTACATACGTACATACATGCATCCTGTTTTTGCTTTAGAACAGATTTTCTACATTACTTGACAAAAATATAGAAATGCTTTTATGCAAAAATAATGAATCTGAGGTTTGAAATAGAGTTGTAATTGCAGTAAGACTTCTATAAGATTGCAAAGAGGGATAGGAGGAGGAAGTAAGATTAGTCAGCCACAGGCTCAGCTGGCCTGGATGCACCCACTCAGTGAGTAACCTGATGACAGCAGCAGCTGTCACAGGAAGATGGTCAGCAGCTGTACTGAATTGTTCTGGGAGTATTAACTGCCTAATTGCAATTACTTTACCTTTCCTGCCTATAGTAGCATTATGGAACACTTTGTTGGTGTATTAGGTGGTTGCCTAACTTTGTTCTTGGAACTGCTGTAATCCCAGCAACAATGCGATAATCACAGGTTTGTGGGAGGAGGATTGTGCTCTGCATCCTGGCCTTTACAGTGGTGCAGTGGGACAAGATCAGCTCAGCCAACAGCATAGTTCACTGCTGCGAGAGGGGGTAGTCCTACATCTTGCTCTGTTTCCTGCTGCTTCTCTTGTGCCAACTCTGATGCCTCAGTGAGCTGGTCAGAAGGGTAACTTAGCCAAAAAAAGAACCCCAACAACAACCCACTATACCCCAGTAGATACATACCAGTGGCAAGAGGGGCTCAGGAATATAGGGCAGGGAAAGGCAGTGGGAGCTCATTTTTGCCTGCACCTTCTCCAAAAGGCTGAGGGGCATCCAAAGCTGGGTTAATAACTCATGGATACTACACGGTGCAATTTCACTCCCCCTTAGATTATGTTTTGTTGTCTGGGGCTTGCCAGACCCCACTGTAAGCCAAACCAATTCACCAGTCCAGCAGAGGACCAGACTGAATGGCTGTTTTTCTGCCAAGTTAGTGTATTGCATCAGCTCAGCAGAATGAACAGCAGGAAAAATACCATGTGTAAGGAAGGAAGGTAGAAGGAATGAGATGGGAAAGGGAAAAAATAAGCCCTCTTTTTAATAGATTGACTAAACTGTTTGGTGTAACTTAATCTCAGGTATGTGGTTTCACACTATCCCTAATGCAGGTAACTATAGACAGTCCTTTTCTCACACCCTCAGGCATGGGTTCCTGTCCCCTTCTTCATGCCTCACCCTGTGGAGCGGTGTGGCTGCCTGTGGTTCACAGCAGCTCTCTGCTCACCCAGGAACCATTCGTGCTTTTGATCAGCTCATCTTAGATGAGACCACGGTGTGAGCTGGGGGAGCAGCAGTGTGTGGCAGAGGAGGAGGGCAGAGTACCTCTTTAGCAGCAATGCAAATACAAAGTGGTGTAGCCTTGACACGAAACTACACACTCAACAACCACTGTGGAGGCAGGCCTTGGTGCAGCTGGGCCGTAGGAATGAATGCCCATTTGAATGGGGACCACAGGTCACAGCAGTCTGACTGAACACTGTCCTAAATTTCCTTTGAAATGCAAATATAAATGTTGCTTTATATAATGAACCAGCAGCCACTGCAGCGTGACAATACCACTTGTCTAAAGGCAACCTGCCTCTTCAGGCACTCTGAAGCCAAGGATCAGGGAGCAGCAGGGTAGCCCTGCTCCCTTAGGGTGGGTGAGCCAGGAGCTAAGGATCAGCCCAAGGCGAGGCAAGCAGTGACTGCATCAGTGAGGTGCAGCCCCGCTGCGCCAGAGGCACCTGAGCAGCGCAGTTGGCCACTGCAGTGAGGCCTGCCCAGGGATCATCAGGCAGGACACAGTAACAGGCCAGGTCTGAGGCTGGTTCAGGAGCTCCTGACAGACAGGCAGGCACAGCTGAGGTGCAGCTCAGGAAGGACTCAACAGCCAGGCTCGTTGAAGGGTGAGGGTGGATGCCCGTGCTGAGGCTGTCACAGCAATTGAGGTCTATTAATGTGCTCATTGCCCTGACACAAAGCTGTGTCTTCAAAACAGCATCTAACAAAGCCTTTACTAATCATCCACAGTCCTGTCGGATAATCCTGGAACTGTCTGTCAGCATATATCTGACAAAATACATGCTTATAATATTCCCAGATTTCCTCACAGTCTGACTGAGGTGTAGGGTATATTTTAGAATAGTAAGGGAGCAAACGGCTAGCAATTCCTGGTGCTAAAGGAGGACAGAATTCCAGGCAGTGAGTTTTAAGGCAAGATTTCAATTTAATTTAAACAAAGACATAGCACCTAAGTCTTTCAGCCTAGCAAAAACAACACCAGTCTGAGTCAGGGAGGGCAGCTGTCTAAATGAGGATGCATGACTTCACTACTTACAATACTTGGGATGAAAGAAGGATTCTTTTTCCATCAAACTTTTACTTTCCAAGACAAATAATAATAAAAAAAAGGATTGCTGAAATACTCTGGAAGTTTTGACAAATTACACTTGTAGCATTATGGGAAGCTAGTTTTTTGTATCTGCTTTTTCTTCTTTCCTTTTCTCCTCTCTGTCCTCCCTCCCATGCCTTTCAAGAAACTTTAAAAAGTTTTAGGTGTTTTTAATGGAATTGTGTTGTGTTTAAGGATACATGTGACTTTGAAAAACTGTATGGATAGAGAATCACTGTACTGCTCCAAATATATAATCTGGCAGAGAAGAATAAATACATTTTAAGAACAACTTTGCACTGCAGAGCAGGAATGCTGAAGTACTGTTCTACCCAGGGAAGCAGAAGCATGCTAGGCTGGATAGCCCATGATGCTTCTCCAAGGATGTCTTCCAAGTCACGTGCCAGATGGAGGATATGCACACAGAGCAATGCAGGCTATGGTCCAGAACCCAGTTACGGCAGCACTGTGGAAAATCCTGAAGGACGGGGTGGACACTAGAAGGTCACTGGGTTGGGAAGGCATCTGGAGGATGCAAGAATTTCTATGGGGTGTGGCTAGCTTGAGGAGAATAATCTCCCCTGGCATTTACATGCCTTGTTCCAGCTCTGATTCAGAGGATTAAGTTGCTGTCTTTGGGAATTTGAGAATGTTATAAAAGAAGGACAATTTTTACTACAGCTTCTCCTGGAAGATATCCTTTGGTAGAAAGGAAGTGCAAAGAAGCAAAGTCTGCAGTCAATATTCTGGAGTTTGGATGGCTTTTCCTTTGATATGGATACTCAAAGATCTCTACAGCAGTCCTTCTAGAAGCTAAAATGACTTAGGGGAACAATCTAAATCTTTGTAGATATGACAACAGAAATCAATGTTTTTGTTCACTGCCATCTCCTAATCAAGTGGACTTCAAAAGCCCTTTCATAAAAGGAGCCAGAAGGAGAGGTGTAATGAAAACTCCCAGGATGTGTGTCGCGTTCCACTGCGGGGAACTGCGAAGACTTCTTTTAAAAATCGATGGTCAGGAACGAAATGAAGCCAAATGAGGGAAACCTTGCATCTGAGAACCGCTTACTGGTAACAAAAACGAGAAGGAAAAGGAGTTGCCCAAACGAAAGAGGGCTAGAAGAGACAGAAGAAAGGAAATTGTNAGGGCGGGCAGTGACGGCTGGATCGGCCCGGCAGGGTTGGAAGCAGACAAGGACGCGGGGCGAAGCGGCAAGGCGGCGGTCAGGGGCACAGGAAGGCAGGGCGAGGGCGAACCAGCGAGGGCAGGAGAGCGGAAGGCAGGCTGGGCCAGGGCAAAGGAGGGAGAAAGCGGGAGCAGCGAACAGTAGCAAGCTCTCTTAAGCGGTGGTGAGTCCTGACGCAGTTGGTTTTTATAGTCCCCCGGCCCCTCCCAAAGCCCGCCCGCTAACAGGGAACCATTGGTCCAGTCCAAGCTTTCTGTGGCATCCATAGGTGGAGACCTTTTCGCGACCTGGTTCAAGAAGCCCCTCCACAGTGTCTCCTGCTGCCTGCCTCGTGTGGGGTGTTCCAGGCGCAATCTCCCCAGAGACAAAGCTTCCCCCACTCCTGGCAGCCAGAGTTGAGGCAAACTAAAATGGCTGAATTCAAACTGAATTGGCTCCTCACAATGTGACAGACCACTTGTTGTGCTGATACACAGGTCTCCTTTAACATATGAATTATAGAATTCTTTTAACATAGGTGCTTTACTGTAGAGCTGTCAAACCATAATAAGCCAGATTGACTTGCTGCAACTATAGACTGAAGCAAGATTCCTGGTCTATGACAGTTGAAAGGGGCCACTAGATGCAATACTGATGAGCATTTATTTGAGCCAACTGTGCTTCGCTCTGTTGTTGCTCTTCACAGACTTTCAAGAAACTCCCAAAGAGCCTACACCCGTGTTTTCTTCTACATATGCCTGTCCTTTAATGGTCACTATTCTGGGAAAAGTCTAAAAGAAAGAAAAAAAAAAAGGCGGTGAAGGCAGACGCAAAGAAAGATAAACAATTCAGCATGCAGTGTAACAAAATACATTGTTTTCAAATTACTTCTGTCTTGAGGGTATGGCCCAGTGAAGCTGCTTTGATGTCTGAACAAGTGTTGGAGTCATGGAGTCTTTCTCCTAGACTTGCCATTGCCAGAGGACTTTACTTTCTACCAGAGTACACAAAAATTATGTCCTGTTTAAAACCAGAAGAAAACACTTGACAGGGAATCATGTGTAAATAGGGTTCTACTCCTGGCTGTGCTGCTAGCCTGCTGAGTAACCTATGGGAAATAAGTTCATCTTTCTGTGCTTTTATTTCCCATAAATAACGGTAGACATTCTTAAATGTTACTATGACTATGCAGCTGTAGTAATGTCCTAGTAAGCTTGTGCAATAATTATACTCCAACGTTTACAATATTCCTCTTTCTGCTGAAAAGGAAGGAGGTTCACTAATCAGGCGTTACTAAGACAAAGATCACAGAGTCACAGAATTGTTAGGGCTGGAAGATCATATTTCCAACCTCCCTGCCAAGGCAGGGTCACCAGGAGCAGGTGATGCAGGAACACATCCAGGTGGGTTTGGAATGTCTCCAGAGAGAGAGACTCCATGACTTCCCTGGGCAGCCTGTTCAGTGCTCTGCCACCCTCAGCGTCAAGAGCCGTCCTCATGTTGAGGTGGAACTTTTTGTGTTTTAGTTTATGGCCATTACTCTTTGTCCTGTCACTGGGCACCACTGAAAAGAGTCTGGCACTATTCTCTTGACACCCACTTTTGAGATATTTATATGTATTGATGAGAGTCCTTCTCAGTCTTTTCTTCTCTAGATTAAACAGGCCCAGCTCCCTCGGTCTCTCCTCGTAAGGGAGATGTACGAGACCCTTCATCACCTGTATGGCCTTGTCAGTAGCTCCTTATCTTTGATGTACTGATGTTCCAAGATATCTTTGTGACAGATTTAGGGACACTCACAGAACCTAAAAGTCAGGGAAGGGCGGGCGTTTCACGCTGACAGTGCACGGGCCCCACTGACGGTGATTCCATTCGGTCCGTGCCGGGGGCTGACCCCACACCCCGATCCCTCCATCCTACACTTCCCGGCGTCACGCGCGCAGGGCGGCGCCACAGGAAGCGCGGCGCGGGTCTTTCCGGCCGTGCGCGCGCCCCGAGCGGAGGCGCGCCCCGAGCCTGC